>WHVA01000578.1:0-66055 GCA_015179125.1 Gautieria morchelliformis | reverse complement strand
CATTGAAAGAGTTTGTGACTCTGACGCTATTAGAAATGTCAGGTAGTCCTGTCTCTGTGTGGGTGTCGACATCATACATGACGGTGCCATTATTATGATTCGCGGCAAAAAAAACTCGGCCGTCAGGAAGGGCAAATCCTCTAAATAGGCGTAGGTATCGCACAACAAGCGACGCCGCTTCATACACACCGAGGGAACAAATTGATTAGTGGACTTCGCTGGAGGAACGGGGCAGCACGTGGGCCCCCCAGCATCTTTAGGAGGAAAGAATATCATAGTGTTGACAGGGTCGGTATTATAAGACGGAGTTGACTCGTGCATATCACAATAACCTGTTATGGAATATGAGACTAGCTCCAGTTGATGATACATACCAGCGAGCCATCGAAATTCTTACCGCCGAAGTGTACCATTCTGCCAAGTGAACAGTCTGGGGATCCTCGAAAAGAGTACACCCAGCCCCGCTTGGGCCGATACAGGGTTCCAGAATTCTGATTCCCATACGTCCATCTTGGGCTTGTGGAATGGCTGGAATATTCCCACCTAAAAATAGAACGGAATCATAAAATGAATCTTTTCACCAGGAAAACATATCTCACCAAAGTCCCATTACTCAAAAAAGCTCTTGAGGCACAGAACGAATCGGACACAACGTCCAACGGCGACGCAGTGTTCGCCTCGATATTCAAAGAACACTCCACGCCGAATGTCCGTTAACCATGAGAGGAACGGTACTGGCTTTGTCGAACAGGCAAGCGTGGGAGACACGATCATTGCTTCCCGGACCAAGGTCCCAGATGTTCCGTTTTGAACAAAATGCCATCCTGCACGAGCGCCAGCCGCTACCCTAAGTAGGGAGAAGAGCGAAATGCAAGAGTATAACATTTTTCCGGACTTGCGCAGTGGGTTGAGGACTCGTCCGAAGGTTATTTGGGGGGCTGGAATGCCCTGGGACATCTGACGTTGATCAGTCTTTGCAACATGCAGGTTGTGGGAAATATGCGGGAGAAGAACCACGAAAGAGGTTGGGTAGGACCAGGGACCACGAGAAGTTTGAAGGCACCGGGGAGGAGGCCGGTCTTGAAGCCGTGAGGGTTAGACCAGCTCTCGAGGTAGACCCGAGGCTGCCGTGATGCTCCACCTGGAACCAGACCACTACGGAGGCTGCAATTTGGGTTGTTGCCAGCAGGGCTGGGTACATGACCAAGCCTTCATGAAGCTGCGACCTGTCTCCATTCTGATTGTTCTGTGAATACGAAGAATACAGATGATGTGATTTGCAACCAAACCTTAGAATAGCGCGGAGGTTGAGGTGGATGGGATGTATCGCTGACAGCCAGCCGGCCGCTCCGGAAGGGCCGACACAATTGTTGAGCCTCACGTGATCTAGAACCCTCCAGTTCCAAGCCTGAAAGCATGCTGACCGCTTATAAAATATATTGAATGAGAAAGCAGCCGGATGGGTTGCCTGGTAGTCATGTCTAATAAGCAAAATTCGAAGTAGGACTTGAGCGTGTCTGACTCATTCCTTTCTACGTCGAGCGCAACAAGGCTCATCGCGCTTCAAGCTGTGTCTTGTTCTTGTGCTGCTCAAGCTAATGTCCAAGCGAGTCCATGGTAACACTCAGGAGATGGATCGGATCCCTTTACGCTCCTCCATGTGGCGCAGTAGGTCATGCACACCCATACACGAATAATAGTGGAATGGTACTCTGGAGTCGGATGGCGCGTTGACTGTGGGAAGTCAAATACCACATTGAGACAATGAGCAACCCAAGTAGTACTCAGGATCAGACACGTGCCTACTCCAGCAAACTTGCATTCCCTTCCCTGATGCCTTGGCCCTTAAATATAGATGCGATTTGATTTCTCATTTCGGCCATCCAATCTTGCTCACAAACAGTGGGTGTTACAGAAAAGTGACAGCAAACTTCAGGAGTTGCTCACCATGGAAAGTATTGTTTGAGCTGCACTCTCCTCTTGGTTGTTAACTTTTCATTGACCTCTGGAACCCTCCGACCACGTCATGTACGTCGAGACTGCTTGATTTCCGTCAAATGATCACGACAGATTCAAGGCCTGTCGGCGCAGATGTCACTCGACGCCATGGGGTGGTGAAAGCAATATCGACATAGACAGTGGGCAATAGGCTTCGCATCTATGGGCATCTACATACCACCCATGTTTGTTCATAAGCACTGAAATAGAGGAACATTTGGAGGTTGAAGGCTGTCGAAAACCATTGGCATGAAGTACGTGCGCCATAAAGAAAGCACTGTAACGCCTCCAACCCTTGGATATATGTAAAGACAGTAGTTAAATTCCCAGCAGCAAATAGACACTGTGAAGATTGCTACTATACATCGTAGTGGCGGCGGCTGCCGCAGTCCCCGACTCTCTCCGACTTTATGTAAATGCGTCAGAGCTTAAAAAACCGAATCAGTAAAGTTCTTTCTGCCCATGAAATTGAAGCCGGACCACCGTAAGACAGTAAAATACAAGGAGTACAACTTGAAGGGTGGGAGAATGGGAGACTAGACAAAATAACTGGAGTGGGGGAAAGTGTAGCGGTTATGCGCAGTAGCTAGATATAGAAGCTCAGCGAACGAGGTAGCTCACTGAGTATGTATTAGTACTGTACCTAGATATAGAAGCTATCAACATAGTGAGTACTTCTATATCTAGACGTCGATAGAAAAGAGTACGCACCTCAGCGAACGAGGTAGTTCACTGAGGTGCCGCTAACTACGATGTTGCACTATATACAGCCTCGGGCATATGCCCGAGGCTGCTGACATGAAACAATACCCTGCCCGACCTCCTCTCTACCCTGCCTGCATTCTAGCTTATCCCCGATAACCCCAACACTCCCCTTAAGCGGAACGCATCCCTACCAGCGCGTTCAGGTGTTCCACCTTGTGCCGGGGTAGGGGTTTAGTGAACATGTCCGCCGCCATGTCATCCATAGGGACGTAGTCGACGTGGATGAGCTTCCTGCGGACGGCGTCTCGTATGAAGTGGTAGCGAATGTTGATATGTTTGGTACGGGGATGGTACGCGTCATTCTTTGTGATAGAGATGGCAGAAATATTGTCTAAGTGAATGGTGACGGGCTCCTTGAGTGGTCGTGCTATTTCCGCGATAAACGTCCGAATTCAAAGAGCCTCCTTTGCAGCGTGCGTCGCCGCGATGTACTCAGCCTCCGTCGTCGAGAGTGCGATGATAGGCTGCTTCTTAGAGCTCCAGGAGACCGCTCCTCCGTCGATGTAACCTGAAATAGAATGTCTGTGTTCTTGTGAGGCCCAATCCGCGTGTGAGAACGCCTCTAGGCCCTGTCCTGTTCCTCCAATAATGAGACACATGTCTTTTGTTCCCTTCAGGTAACGAAAGACTCTTTTTACCACTTCCCAATGTGCCCTCCCCGGATTCTGCATGAATTGCACGAAGAAGGAAACAGTGAATGATATGTCTGGGCGCGTGCCCAGCGCCGCGTACATCAGGGAGCCGATGGCCTCCCTGTAGGGGACAAACACATATCGTTGCTTTGTCGAGGTGTGGATGGGGATTGCGACAAGGACAGTTTATGGTGGGGATTGAGTGGTGTGGTCAAGGGATTGGCGTCCTGTAGGCTGAACCGGTCGAGGATCCTCTCAATGTAAGCTCGCTGTGAGAGAGAGAGAGTTCGCAGCTCACGGTCCCGGTTGACTTCAATCTGTTGTGATAAATGCAACTATCCCATTTCAAATCATTTATATATAAAAGAAACTAATAAAGAAAGAAAAAAGAAAAAAAAAATCAAAAAAGAAACAGAAATGACACTTATGATAGACGTCGGCACAGACGACGATCACATGAATTTACGACATGCTATATTATCCATAGATCAGGTAACGTACAGAAGCTCGGGCATCGACCACATGCGGTCGATCAGGGACGGCGCACCTATCGAGTGATGGCATCGGCCATGATGTCGACAGGTGCCAGGCCATAGGCACCGAGGGGTGCGGGCACCAAACGCCGCAGAGAACAATAGACTGCGCAGGAGTATAGGGTGCTGTGGAGCGACCTGAGAAAGTCACCTGCAGTATACATATTCAATCAGCTGCCCCACAGAAAGGGCACAGAGACAGCGGCCCCATCTCCAAGCCCAGCATATATGCTGGGCAGGGTAAACTCAGTTTCATTTTTCTATTTGAACCCCATGACACGTCTGACTGATTACTGTCTTAACATCATGTGGACAGGGGCTTTGTATACTAGGTACAGATCTCTATTCCAAAGCCAGACAATCCTGACACCATCCCCATCACCCCATGACTTTATGACTATAAACCAGTCACCCCTTAGTTACAAGTAGTTTTTTGACCCATCCATCCAATATCTTTAACACTAGTAGTTACTATCAACATAGTATAAATAGCTAGTACAAATGTATGAACGAAATCATCCAGAATCGATTATTCTGCCTCCTGAAATTACTGTAGTCTTGTTTGATAGCTACAGAGTCCAAATCTTGATAGTTTATTCCAAATCTTCGTCGAGGGTCTACTATCACTGTTTACTCTATACTACCTTAAAAGCGAACGCTTTTGATTTGGTTATCCCTTGGATCGACACCATTCTTCTGTCGACACGGTCACGTGACTCTCATTCATCAGTGCTGGACGCGCCTCGAAAGGCTTAGTCAGCACACAGAAGAGGGGCGAACACAGTGGTTCCAGTCACTGAGCAATAGATTCTATTCATTGAAAGGCACTAATTAACATCTTAATCCAAAATGATCCCTAGTAACCAATGTAGATCCCCCATATCCTTGATTTTGAGGATGGTGCGCAACTCGTCCTTGAATCTTTGGATCGCAGCCTTCGAGTTACCGGGCATAGTGAAGTCGTCGACATCAACTGCGACGATGAGTGCGTCCTGGTCGGCATATCGGTGGAACACAGCGTGTTCCGTCTCGCACCGCATGAAACCGAACCTGTACATGATTCCACACAACATGTTATACCACTCCCTCCCTGACTGCTTTAACCCATAGATCGCACGGTTAATGCGGCAGACATGGTTTTCCCTGCCAGCGACTTCATAACCCTTGGGTTGACACATGTAAACTGTCTCGGTGATCGGCGCGTTGAGGTATGCGCCGTCGATATCGGTTTGCTCCAGCTCCCAGTCGTTCCTGACTGCTATGGCGGCTATAATACTGATGGCGGAGAGTTTGGCGGTGGGGGAAAAAGTCTCGTTGTAATCAATCCCTTCGGTTTGTGAGAGCCCTTGCGCGACAAGTCTGGTCTTGTGTGCCACGACCTGACCGCTCGCGTCGCGCTTGTAGTGGAAAACAAGCCTACTCCCAACGATGCTTGCACCATCCGGCGGTTCCACCAGGTCCCAAGTGCCTAGATCCGCGTGCTGGCACAGCTCGCGCTTGATCGAGGCGTCCCACAGCGGCCAGTCGTCATGGGAACATGTGTCAGCCACGCTGACTGGGTCGTCCCCCATGTTGCGTGCCGCTGCTGCCATCGAGTACTCGAGGGGACGGCATGTCTCCCCTTGGGCTCGGCGGCGATGCGACTGTCCAGTTCTGCCAGGGCAGCCAACGCCATGCCGTCCGTGCGTAGCGGCAATCCTCGCAGGTATGCAGGCGCATTTGTGCGGCCCGTACTGCTGCCTGCGCCGTCCGCGATCCCTCGCATGTATGCAGAGGGTTTTCGTGTGCACTGGCCCCTACCCTGCGGCAGGTCTGGCGGTGCATCCGCCCTCTCGAACCCTTCGAGCGGGTCGATCCGCGCGGTCGTTTCTGGCAGTGCTGGCGGTAGCGGCGGTGGTCTTTGGGCCTGATGGATGCTGCTGGCGCCCTGGCTGCCCTGAGGGTCAGACTCCCCCTCAGCCAGTGCATCAGCAGGAGTCACAAGGATAGGGGTGTCGAACGTGACATTACGTTCAACCGTGACGCGGTGTTTTCCGCGCCAGTAAACCCTGTGCCCTTTACTCTCATCGCTGTATCCCATCCACCTGCCCTCATCAGACATCGCATCCAGTTTACTGGAGTGTTCCTTCAGCACAAAGACTATTGTGCCCCACTCAGGTAGGTCCATGAGATCGGGCTTCGCACCGTGTACCAGCTCGTATGGTGTTTTGCCGTCGAGCACACGTGTCGAGGTACGATTTTTCAACCAGACCGCGTGCTGCACTGACTTGGTCCACAGGAACTTGGGCAAGTCTGCTGTCAGGAGCATGGCTCACGCGTGCTCTAACAGCATTCTGTTCAGTCGTTCCGACACCCCGTTCTCCTCTGGCGTGTCATGTACGGTAAGACTCCGTACCATCCCTCTTGACTTAAGGTGCATCGTGAATTCCTGCGAAAGATACTCACCGCTGCGATCCGTTTCCAGGCGTTTTATTTTCGCACCTTGCTGGGTCTCGACTCACGCCTCGTATTGCCTATAGCAGCCGAACACTTCGGCCTTCCTTGCCATGGGGTCAAGGTAAGTCCACCTATTGTGGTCATCAGTAAAACTGACAAAATACTCCTTGCCATCGTAGCTCTGGGGGTTCGCCGGCCCCCAGACGTCCGAGTGGACTTTTTCACCGAAGGTGGAGGTCCGCGATCTATCCCACACCTGCGGGACCGGCTTGTGCATAGGCTTAGCTTGCGCGCATGCCTTACAAAAGCTCGGCTGACTTGAGGCATCCAAATCTAGCCCTGTTATGGTACCGTCCCTGACGAGTTTCCGGGTGATCAGTGGGGATATGTGGCCCATGCGCCGGTGCAGCTCGTCGATGGTGAGTGTTTCCTTACTGCATTTGCTGGTGCAGCCACGGACTTATGCTCTACCTTGTAGAGCCCGTTCAAGAGTGGGACCTTCCCCAGCAGCGCCCCTCTTGAATCTCGGATCAGGCATTGTCGGTCCTTCAGGAGGACCGAGTAACCGGCCGTGTCACAGCGCGTGAGGGATATCAATGTGAATGCCAGATCCGGGCAATACAGCACGTCGCGCAAGGTAACATGCGTCGTTGTTTTCCCTTTGGGGATGCCTATCCTCATGTTGCCTATCCCAGTAGCCTGGAATATCGTCTTGTCCGCGGCGTTGATTGCGTGCGGTGCGATCTCTTTGAAGGTAATGAACCGGTGCCGGTCTGGTGACATGTGTCCTGATGCTCCTGAGTCGTAGACGTCGACCTCGCGGCCTGTTAATGGACTCGTTCCTAGTGCGAGTGCGGTCCCGGTGAATGTCGTTGTGAAGGCGAATTCCTCGCCTCCCGTTGCTGTGTTCGCCGAGTCAGTGCCCTTCTTGTCAGTGTCACCCTCCTTTTTGTCCTTCTTCTTAGCCTTAGCATGGCAGTCTGCCTTCTTATGCCCCTTTTTTCTGCAGTTCCAACATTCAACATCAGTCCTAGCGCTGCTGGAGGTACTGCTGCGTGGCTGTGGTTTTCCGCGGCCCTTCACTGCTGCAAGTGCATTCTCGCCTGCCTTGAGTTGACGTTCTTTGATGGTAAGTTGTTCGAACTCATCAATCAGCGTTTCCACCACCTGATCGGGTTCCAATCTGGCCTTCGCATGTGTTGCAGAGAGTGTGATGGCGTTTATCAGTGGGCGATAGGACTTTGGGAGTGAACCGAGGATGATGGTTACTAGATCGTCATCGGTGAGTGCCGCGTTCATGCTCGCAAGTTGTTCGTGCATTTTCATGAGCGACTCTAGGTGAGTGTGGACATTCGAGTCATCCTCACATTTCATTTCGTACATGCGTCGACGCATGTCGACTTTGACGGTGAGGGCCTTCGCCTCGTGCTTCACACATACGGCGTCCCAGACCTCCTTCGCGGTGTCCAGGTTCTGTACCTCTATGAGGACGCTGTCGCCTCTATGAGGACGCTGTCGGGCACAGTAGTGAAGTAAAAGTGACCGCCAAACTCACCAATGACAGGAAGGCCTCCGAGGAGTCATCAGAAATTGAAGGAATTTCACCTGGAGCAGTACTACATACACAAGGCCAAGCCACTATCTACATGGAATTCAAAGTCAGCGCCAAGACGAACACGATTGAGCTACGTGACGTCAAGCATGCACCGGATGTGCTGAACAACCTTACCAGTGTAGGGCGTCTAACTGATAAGGGCAACACAGCCACATTTACAGGCACTGGCGTCAAATTCAAATCACGTGCCAGAGTTATTTTTGCACAGGGACAGAAGCGTGGGCGGCTATTCTGTATGAAGGCATGGGTCACTCGATCAGTTGAGGCAGGGGATTTTGCCGCAGCGGCAAAGGGATGGTCATGGGACAAATGGCACAGGATACTTGGGCACGTCAACATAAGTTCTATAAAAATGAACAACCTAGTTATTGGACTTGAAATTGACGGGTCAAAAGAGTCGAGTCAGTGCAAGGCTTTCATACAAGGCAAACGGCAGGTGGAGCCATTCCCCAAAAGAGCCGAGGACACTGTTGATCAGGTTGGTGACCTAACAGTATCCGATGTATGGGGGCCTGCCCAGACCGAGGGACCGTCATGTGAAAAGTACTTTTATTCTTTCATGGACATCAAATCCAGGTACATGGTCATTTATTTCAGAGTTCCAAAGATGAAGCGCTTAGGCACTTCGAAACATACAAAGTGTTTCTCGAGACACAAATAGGTCAGAAACTGAAGAGGTTTCACTTGGACAATGGTGGGGAATATGTCAATTAAAATTTTTAAAGAATTTTGTGCAAAACATGGCATTATTATGGAGACCACAGCTCCATACTCCCCAGCCCAGAATGGAATTGTTGGAGTATGGTGAGCGCTAGAAGCTACTAGCACATTAGTAAGCTTGGTCACAAGGATATTTAAGTTGAGTCACCATAGTTAGATTCCTTACGCGTTTGACAGAGCTCAGACAAATGTGATTATTGTTAACTCTCGAGGTCCGCACTGAAAACCTAACAGGAAGTGCAGAACGACTCAACCGGAGCTTACTCGAGCATGTGTGGGCGATGATATTCACCAAGAACCTGCCAAAAATACTTTGGCCCGAGGCCATGGCTTACACGTGTTACATCAAAAATCGATCACCCACGCAAGCGCTTGGAGATGACGCAATGCCACTCCAGGCACTATTTGGCAAGAAGCCAAATATAGCATGTCTAGAAGAATTCAGGACAAACTGCTGGCTCATGGAGCCAGACCAATGCCGGGCTCAACTTAATCCAAAAGCAGAGAAGCATATATTCATTGTAGCTGAACATGCAAAAGCCTGGAAGTATTACAATAAATCTTTGAAGCACGTTCAGATCTCAAGAAACATTACATTTGATGAAAGCGACAATAAACTCTATCCTATCCCGGATAGCAATGATGATGACACTACTGATACAGCACCACTTGAGGGGAAGCACTCACCATGTGAGCATGTGCCAGAACGGATCCCATCTACCCTACAAACGTCATCACCCCAGACGATGCCTGTTCCTGACCCACCTGAACAAGTTCCAGCTCCACAGATTCAATGGAGCGCGCGTATCACCCAGAGACCGGATTACCGGAAGCTGAACAACTCGGGTGTCATGACGTGTTTATTTCCCATACTCAGATTCTCTGTTCTCCCATTTCTCACTCCAACTTTGTGTTCGTTCCGATCGCCCTTGACGTGTTCGACAACCGATCCTCGCTGTTCATGCCATTTACCATGGCCACGCCGTCTAAGCACAATTGACGTCCCTGAACTGACTTGGCAGTCATCGCTGGGCCTATCACCTCCTCTGCTCAACCCTCTTTCGATGATGTTCCTATGATCGGACTGTCATGACTTGTGTATTTCCTGGACCTTGTCATCCCCATTTCCCCTTTCGCCACTCTTCCCCCTTGTTCGCTCGGCTTTGCCCTCCACTTCAACCACTTCTCCCCTATGTCATCTCCGTTCGCCCTTCCTCGCATTTCTCCGAACTGCTATTTGCTGCTTGTGCATTTTGCCAGCAGGCATGCCATCAAATACGATCGATACCATTTACCCGGAATGATGGTTCATCACTAACCCCATCATCTTCTTAATCCAACCCCTTTGGGTGTTCATACGGCCAAAGTGTGTTCGCAGGATGTCCCTTCCATAGGTCGTGCGGGATCAACCCAGTAGACGAAGAGTCCGTGCAGAGTAGCATGTATGTGGGTCCCAAGAGATGGTTTTGTACATGAGTGCCTTCGCCACCTTTACTCTCCGTCATTTCAAGTTCGCACTCTTCCCTCACTCTATTGTATGTTTATTCCATCTACTTAGTATCATGACTGCGCACCCCTATCCAACCCTGACTCACGACGGCCTCTTTCCTATTCACTGATGCCTTACGAGCATTCGATATAAGTAGTTTACATTCACATGTATATTCTCCAGTTCAATTATCATATGTCGTCCATCTTGTGCAAACTTGACCTCACTGTGATCATCGTTTTTGAGCCTTCTCCTGGAGATTTCTATCTTCGACCAGAAGAGGATTTAGGCATCACTAGTGAGTTCTCATACTTCATCTTCGTTACCTTAGCCTTCGAACTATTTTCTGTGCTGACAGCGAAGGGCTCTGGAGGAGCACCTTCGCCGGCGAAGGGATTGTCGCTACTTAGACAACCCTTCCGTGACACCTTGCACGTTACATCGTCAAGTGCCACAGGCTACTTCGCTACGACTGTAGATAGGGTGAGCTCCACTCAGGCAGCCCTCTTATCTTGTGAACATTTATTGGTTCACCTATTCGCCGAACGGCATACTTATGTAGAGGACAGGAATTATAGGCAGTAGGTTTGGACTTGGTGCTCAAAAGAAGACTAGAAATTAATTCACTCTCTCAGTGAATTTAGTTGTCACTGAGAGAGGGGGGAAATGTGTCTCATGCGCATGTACTACTAGCTGGTGCTTTAGTGCCTGTGATGCCACGGTGTGCCATTCTAAGCGCCCGTAAAACGTAGCACGGTAGTGAACAGCCGCAGCTCAAAAAGGAAACTTGTCTACAACCACCCACAAAGGGTCGGTTGGACAGAACATGAAAAGAAGTAGAAATACAGCTTCGAAAAATCAAAGAAAAATTTGACAAATCATAGAATGAATGTCAGCATGGTTTCAAGTCAAAATCGAAAGAAATACGAATGGTGGAATCTATTTGGCTTGATTTTGGTGGAGGAGCATAAATGCACCCAACAACTTATTCGCACAAGTCATTCGGGCATTCACTGTGTTCACTAATACACAATATTAACGCCTAAAAACCAATCTTGACAGGGCCATACCGAGCAAGCTTATGTAATGAAAGAAATCATTACAGAACCTGAGAATTACAGAGCGGCAGTATCACGTGATGATGTGCCAATCTGGGAGAAAGCGATGGTAATTGAAATGGATCAACATAAGACACTAGGATGATGGGAATTAACAGAACTACCACCCGGACGAGTAGCCATTGGTTGCCGATGGGTATACGCTGCCAAAACGCAACCAGATGGACAATTCGATAAAGCCAAAGTGAGGGTTGTAGCTCAAGGGTTCACACAAAGGCCAGGGATGGACTACCATGAAATAACATCACCCGTGGGCAAGTTTGATTCTTTACATGTTTTATTAGCCATTGCAAACACACTCAATTGGGAAATCGAGATGATGGATGTCAAAGGCGCTTAACTGAATTCGACTATAGATGAAGATATCTATATGCACCAGACTGACAGTTTTGATGATGTGTCTGGACATGTTCTAAGAATACATAGGGTGCTCTACGGGCTCAAGCAATCGGGGCGAGCTTGGCACCAGCGCTTATGCAGATTACTACTCAATCTCGGCTTTCACCAAAGCACAGCCGATGAATGTGTCTATATCAGACAAGAGAAGGACTCAATTGAAGTCATATCAGTATACATGGACGACTTCGGATTATTTGCTGATTCCAAGGGAGGGATGGCTAAGCTCAAGGGGGAGCTTCATGGAAAATTCCCCATGACAGATTTAGGAGAAATGAAGAAAATCTTGGGAATTAGGGTTGAGAGGAATAGAGAGGAGGGAACGCTAACTATGTCCCAAGGACATTACATTGACGTCATACTCGATCAATTCAACATGGCAACAGCCCATTCTGTATCTACACCCCTACACAAGATGATCAAGCTCACAACACCTATGGACTCAATGGGTCCAACTACCGAAGTACCCTATGCTAAAGCAATTGGCTTGCTGATGTATGCGGCACTCAGCACACAACCCAATTTAGCTTTTACCGTGCAGCACCTAAGTCAATTCACTACTACTTACGGAGCCAAGCACTGGATGGCAATCAAGCATGCGCTCAGGTGTTGGGTGCATGCTCCTGCACCAAAATCAAGCCAAATACATTCCACCATTCGTATTTCTTTCCAATTTGCTTTCAGATTGTTCTACTATGATCACTTTATTTTTGAGAATTTTTCCGAAATTTTATACAAAAGATTTGTACTTCTATTTCAATTTGTTTTTCTTCTTTTCACCACCGGGACCCTTATGTAATCATTTCGACGCGCTGCTATGGGTGCTAAAGGGCCGGGTGGTACTGTCACTGGAAGGCATAGCAAAATTTTCTGGTCTGAAAAACTGTTCAAAAAACTGTAAAGATATTCCAAAAATTTTCAGTGTTTTTTTATGTAAAAAAACTTTAATAAAATTTTGTGTTTTTGTTGAGCAAGAAAATTGTAAAAAAATTTAAGTTTTTTGCAGGGTTTTTTTATGTGTTTTTTTTAGGTTTCTTTGTGAAAACACAAAGAAATAGATAAAAAACACTGCAAAAAACTTTGAATCATTTTACAATTTTCTTGCTCAACAAATTCTAACAAAAACACAAAATTTCGTCAAAGTTTTTTTACATAAAAAAACACTGAAAATTTTTGGAATATCTTTACAGTTTTTTTGAACAGTTTTTCAGACCACAAAACCTTTCTATGCCTGCAGTGTGTAGCCGCATGACCAATGGCTCAACAATATAGGCCGAAGATGGGCCGGGAGGCAAGGGAATGCACAAAAGACAACATAATCAGCTCTACAGCAATTTTTTCTGGATGGAGCATCACATAAAAGCCACTGTAAAGCAGCTATTAAGTACACCAGATATATCTTACCATGATGCAACTGACTGGATGAAGGCTCAGAAGCAACAGTGACGCGTTACAAGCGCCCAAAATGGCTCGGCTCAAAGGGCACCATGATGCATTATTGAGCCATTGGTCGTGTGGCTACAGTAGTATATGCACAGTAAGACACATTTCCCCCCTCTCTCAGTGACCACTAAATTCACTGAGAGAGGCAAGTAAATTAGTCTTATTTTCCTTTGATTTGTTGACCCAGAAATCTTGTAGTGAATTGATTTCTAGGTAGTGTATAGTATACTGAGTGACCACTAAATTCACTGAGAGAGTGAATTGATTTCTAGTCTATTCTTTTGAATAAAAAGTCCAGTCCTACTGCCGATAATTCCTGTCTCCTACACAATCATGGTCCATGTGTGGTGGCTGTCAGATTGGAAGGTCAGTGTGCCAGTGGGAAGCAAGAGATCAAGGTGTTGTTGGGCAAGGAGGAGCATGAGTAGGTCTGTGTTGCTGAGGCGACATCTATGGGCAAGTTGGGACCAGTCCATAAGGGCTTGTGCTTGTTGAAGTCCCCTGCCCAGATGATGGAAGTGTCGGGGGCTGTCAGGTTTTGGAGGAGCCAGGAGTGTAGACAGGTGAGGGTGAGGTTGGTGTTTGGGGGTTGTATATGTTATAGACATTGATCTTCCATTCCCCAAGGTGGAGCGAGAGGGTGGTCATGGTGTTTGAAGGGACTTGTATCTGTTGGAAAAGGTTCAAGGTCAGCTGAGTGGAGATCATAATTAGAGAGCAGGGGGGGTTATCATCATTTGGTTCTGGGATGGGGTACATGAGGTACCAGTGTAATGAGGCCGGCATGAGTCGTGTGTTGGGGTAGATGTAGGGTTCTTGGATGAGAACAAGGTCCCAGTTGGAGGGGTTGGTGGTGTTGACAAGTGACAAGGTGACATCTTTGGAGTGCTTGCAGTTCTGTTGTTTGATATGTAGCTGTGTGTGTTCTGTGGTGGTGGTTCAGGCATATGGCCTTGGGGGGAGGTCATGGGGAAGTAGTTGATTTGGAGAGGTGGCTGTGGTGATTGGGGAGGGGGGGACCGAGGGCTGGCTCCTAGATGTTTTCCTGGCATGTATTCAATATCTGTGAAGGTGAAAGGAGTGTAAGCTTCAAATCTCCCCATGGCATACTCCTCCTTCTGTGTCTGCATCTCGAATGCAGCCCTCGCCATAGGGCATGCACAAGTCCAGTTTTCATGGTTACCTTTGCAATTCGCAAATTTTAGCTTGTCTGTGTTGCATTTTTGGCCAGTGGGGAATGGCTGGTCATGGGTGCAGGTGTGGTCTACAGTAGCATGAGGTCTCGCGCAGTGGCCACAGCACGCCTCCCCAGAACACCCCATCAGTCTGTGGCCCCAGTCTTGGCACCTAAAGCTTGTGGAGGTCTCAGGATGTACAGGCTGACGCTGCAGATGATGCCTTCGATTACCAGCACATTCTCAATCACTTCGTTGGCTGCAGCTTTAGTTTTGTAGCTAATCATCAGGGGCCCTCACCTGGTTTTTTCATGCATGTCTGTGCCATTGAGCCAGGCTAGATTCACAATTTGATGCCCATCCTGCCTTGTGTGAGGGTTGTCAAGTTTGAAGTGTGATGGAGTCGATGGTGGTGGCTAGGTCATCGGAGTCCAACCAGAAGTCCACTGGCGCTGTAAATAACCTATGTATCTACATGTACAATAGGTATTACATAATCCCAGTGGGCCCCTTAGGGACCCACTGTATAGTTTATGCGTGGGAACCGGCCAGCGGTTCCCATCGCATCTTACTCTTACCTGTCACTACATAGCATTCAGAATAGCACTCATTGGTCAAGTTCTGTAGTGCCCTTGTGATACAAGGTCCTAAGATCGACATCCTTTACACCTTTTTGAACTATCCTGCGGTTGATCGCCATACGACCAACCGATAGTGGATTCAAAGCAATCTTGAAAAAGATTGCTGCGTCGACGACTAAACATCATTGAGACCCTCCAGTAGACCCTCTACTGTTGGCTGCGAGCATGATGATTCCACGCAGTCGAAGATGGACACGAGCGACGAGCTCGAGGTCCACGCCCCAGGTGCAGCCCAGCGACACGATGGCTGACGCTACCTGGACCAAGAGTCCAGGACAATAGAAGACGGAGAGATTGTAGATCTCACCGCCCTCGTCCCCTCAGTAGAGGATGAGGAAAACCCCGACCACGTCTCGTCGAGCATGGCCGAGGAAGAGACAATGCCGGGCAACGAGCCAGCACCACCCCCCCATTCCTCTCTGCCCAGAGACAAAGAAAAGGGCAGAGAAGTCTCGCCGTCGTCAGACGGTAGAGAAACAACGTCGAGGCGGGCACAAAGCCACGACTCAAACCGACGCTCACGAAGTAGAGCGACGATGATCGTCCCTCAAGGGGGACAACGGCAAAAAAGACAAGCCCCAGATGATGGTCAGGGCTCAGAATACTCGAGCCCCAGTCGCAAGAGCTCGAGGGCTCACGCCATCGACCACGAGACGGCAGAGGCCCTGAACAAACAGGTGCAGGCTGCGCCGCACTGAAGCATGCTGATGCGCCACAAGCACGATCAGCTGGCATTGCAGCTTGACAATGCTGCCGCCGCCCTAATGGCAATCAGCAAGGAACTCCACCAGCGAATGAGATCAGGCTGCAAGATGCAGCCATGCTGGAGGACGTCCAGAAAGCCCTCCGCCCATGCAGGGAACACGACACAACTCGTCTGAGCTCGCGACAGTCCGCAGCCAACTAACGCAGTCACGACGCGGAAGACCCACGAAAGGAGCGGGACAAGCAGTGAATGCCACCGCCAGCCGTCCTGGTC
This sequence comes from Gautieria morchelliformis, assembly GCA_015179125.1. NCBI lineage: Eukaryota > Fungi > Basidiomycota > Agaricomycetes > Gomphales > Gomphaceae > Gautieria > Gautieria morchelliformis. The sequence goes on along the minus strand of WHVA01000578.1, from coordinate 50,115 downwards.
GAACAGGACGTAAGGTTCATGAACGAACCTCAAGAGCAACCGGCTGCCCCAACGGACAGCCGTAAGACGATCCAACAGATCGTTAGGGAACAGGTCGCCTGAGAGCCTGACTCTGAAACAACGACGAAGAGCTTAGAGCTCGAAGTCGCACACTGGCAGCATAAAGAAGCCGCAGCTGCGTGCCACCACACGCGGGCACTCGAGCTACTAGCGAAGAACGCTGAAGAAACAGTGGCCCACAGCCACACCGCTCAGCTGCCCGACGGGCAGATCACACGAGCCATACAGGACCCACAGCAGGCTGCGGATATGCAACGCGGGACTGACCGGGGACACCAGGCACAAAATGCCCCAGGAACCGAGAGCACAAAATGCTCCCGATCCCGAGCCCGATCCGGTCCCGGGGCCCATCAGGGCATACAACAGCCTGCCCCGCGGCATCACAGCCACGTGAGCGATCCATGGCCCCAACGGAAGGCCAGGGAATCCCTGACCAGGCCGACGTCGTACCAATGGAGCCGTACGACGGGATCACATGGATGATCCACATGGCGTTAGCAGACGCCCGGACACAGACCTGGAGAAGTCTGTGCTAGCGAAAGCCGGCGTGAAATTGGCTCACCCCGAGCCATATGCCGGGGGATCTGACCTCGAAGAGTTTGAAATCTTCATGGCAGCCATCCTACGATGGCTGAAAATGAATTGCCTCCTAGGGCCAACCAGCATAGACATGCAGGTCGGCTACGTGGGCACTCACCTCACCGGTGAAGCCCAGGAGTGGTTCCTTCGAAACGTAGAACACTTCAATCGCCAGGTCCGCAGCTGGACGCTGGAAACTGTGATGCAAGGCCTTCAAAAATGGTTCCTGCACACACTGACGTACCATCATGCATTGAATAAATTCGACGCGGTCATTCAGGGCATGAAAACCGTTCAGGAAATGCTGAACGAGCTCATGAAATACCTGGCACGTATGATACAGCTGCCAGACGATTACACGTTCCGGAGACAGTTCGTGTCGGCGGTGTATGAAACGCTGTGCAACGAAGTCCTCAAAAAGGGCTATAATGCCGAGAGCAGCTCAATAGAGCAACTCTTCGAGATGGCCCGGATGATCGAGGAGGCATCCTGATACAACATGGGGATGCGCTGCGCAGAAAGTGCAGCAGCAACGGCAAGCGCTGCCCGGTTCACAGGGAGAAAGCCGTTGACACAAACGGGCCTGACCAGGCCCAGCCTGTTCTCAAGAAGTGGACCAGGACAACGGCTGCCGCCCCCACGCCCAGCACAAGCTGGACGCCCGCCTGAAGCTAAACAGCCTCAAGCATCAGGGTCATCCCTGCAATCTGCCCCACCGGCGAAGGCATCAGGCTGACCTAATGATTGGCCCAGCAGTGGCCAAAGCAGCACCACGTGCTTTGAATGCGGCCAACCTGGCCACAAGAGGGCGGAATGCCCCCGGCTTAACTCCAGTATCAAGACAGCGGCCACGAGGCACGAAGAGGAGACCGAAGATCCGGAGACGGATCTCGGTCAAAATTCTCTCCATCAAATTGATGAAGAGGGGGAGGGTGATCCCCAACCCAATGACACTCCGGACAACGGAGACGCGCCCACTGAAGAGTGGGACCCTGAGCCATCCCAATACTATGAATGGGACGAGGAGGTGGAAGACACCACCTACAGGTCCAGTGCGATCAGATTCGTGCTGGAGGACGAAACCGCCATGAAAGTCATGGCGGCACACATGTCGGTCACGCCAGACAAGGCGGCTGAGCCGGTGTATCACCACCGAAGCAAACACAGGACGCAGCCAACGCGCCCGCGCAGTGAGAACCGTACCCTATCGGGGTACTGGGAAATAAACAGCGTAAAAGCCCACTGCCTGCTAGATAGCGGCAGCAAAGGGGTACTGCTATCCCCCGAATTCACGCGAGCTACAGGGATGAAGACATTCTCCCTGGAGCAGCCAATCACGCTGCAGCTAGCCTGCATAGGCAGCCATTCCACGATCAACTATGGGATGAATACGACCATCAAATTTGGTTGTGAGACATACGACGAATATTATGACGCTATCTTAGGGGCACTGTTCCTAAGGAGATTCGGCATAACCCTGGACTTCTCACTCCCAGGGAAGATCTGCAAGGGGAACGAAGTGATCCCCACGGGCAAGGTCTCATTCGACGACGACAGATCGACGAACGAGGACAAGGGGCCACAGGTGAGCAGGATCACCCAGGCACCGAAGTCTAACCTGGCTCATTGAAGCCAGGAGGACGAGTCGGGGGATGACTCATCCTTGAACTCACCCTACAACTGTAGGGAGAGGCGCTCTCACCTAACAGTGAAAGCGATGGGGAAGAGGAAAGCGGTTCCACGCGCCGCGGCACCTAATAGACGCCCACAGCGCCTAATGGCTTCTAAGCCAACCACCACCATCATCCTCATGGATGACAACCTTCCTCGCCTCCATGAGGAATGGATGGAACCAATCACTGACTTAGTCAGTGAAATTCCATTAGAACTCCCACCACTATGGGAGATCAACCATGATATCAACCTCATTGATCCCAACAAGCACATGCGGTATCGACTACCGAAATGCCCCGAACACTTCCGAGAGGAACTGTCGGGTAAGATAGAACGATACACCACTGCAAAGTGGTGGATTCTGGCAGTCGCGCAGCAGGCCGTGCCCATGCTGTGTGTGCCGAAGAAGAACGGTACATTGCGAACCGTCTTCGATCTGCGCCAGCAGAACGAGAACATGGTGAAGGACGTCACACCCTTCCCAGATCAGGATATCATCTGCAGCGACATGGCTCGCTGTCGGTATCGAACAAAACTCGATATGTCAGAAGCATACGAGCAGATCTGGATCCATCCGGATCACATAGCAAAGACTGCCTTTGCCACGATCCTTGGCACCTTCAGGAGCCAGGTGATACAGATGGGGGACTGTAACGCCCCATCAACATTCCAATGGCTGATGACAGTCATTTTCCGCGACTGCATAGGTTGCTTCGTCCATGTATACATGGACAACATCTTCATATTCTCGCTCTCAATACAAGAGCATGAAGAGCACCTCTACATCGTCTTTGACAGACTGAGGAAGAATCCCCTTTTTCTGAGCAAGAAAAAGGTGGACCTCTATGCCATCCGAATGGAGTGTCTCGGCCATATCATCAATGGCCGAGGGGTACATGCCAACGAGGACAAGATGCAACGCATCCGTGAGTGGCGTAGGCCACGGACGTTCAACGACGTCCAGCGTTTCCTCGGGCTGTTACAGTATCTGGCACAATACATGCCAGATGTTAGCGCATATACCACCCCACTATCGGGCTGTGCGCATAATAACCGTCCATTCGAATGGACTCCACTACTAGACAAATGCTGGCAAAGCATTAAGGCGTTGGCCTGTAAGGCCCCTATCCTGTGTCCAGTAGATGCAAGGTGCCCAGAGCCGATCTGGGTGATCACTGACGGGTCAAAATGTTGGGTGCATTTATGCTCCTGCACCAAAATCAAGCATAATATGTTCGATTTACTGTATGGTGTTTCCAATTGTTTCTCACATTGTTCTTGTACCATGCATTCATTTCTCTGATTATTTTCGAAATTTTCCAGTCACTCCCTATCTCTCCATTCCACTTTGTTATTTCTATTTTCACAGGCGGCTGCACCCAGCGGAGTTTGAAATGGCTTCGACGCGCGAGCCCTTGGGCGCTAAAGGGACGGGTGTACGTATATGCCTTCTGAGACAGGATAGTGCTCCTCTCTCAGTGACAATAAATTCACTGAGAGAGGCGAGTAGTATCTTTCATATTTACATAGCATGTTGACTGAAAATCATGTAGTGTATTTGATTCTAGGTACTGTATTAATATATCAGTGACAATAAATTCACTGAGAGAGTGTATTTGATTCTAGCTTTCTAAGAACTCTACCGAACCTTCCCTGCCATAGCCCCTAGTTGCTAACACAAAAGCCGGCATCAGTGTGGTCTACGGCCAAGTTTGGACCCTAGGTGACGTGACATGGGAACCCATGTCGTCCTGCAAGGACCTTGAAGCCCTAGATAGCTATCTAGAGCTTCGGGGGGTGAGCAAGCCACGCAACCTCCCCAGACGCCGCTAGACGCATCTGTCACATGCAGACCACGTGACACACCGGCCACGGCGCGGTTAAATTTTCACCTCGGATCTTTCCGAGGGTGTATCGCTTCTTGGAAGCCTACCACCATCATCTCCACAAAGATGATGCCCCCCAAAGAGGGGATGGACGTTGATCCGTCAACGTCCACAGCGCAAGCAACGGCCCTGAGACAGGGGGCCGCAGATATTCTCCGCGCTCCAGTAGACCGGGAGCACTGGATGATTGTGGGATGGGAGGACGCCCTCGCCATCGTCCACCCGGACGATTGCGCAACGTGCGCGGACTACGCCACCCACTTAAGGGCCGCGACAGGCACCCGCAAGGTCAAATTGTGGGACGAAGACATCAGTGACGCCATTGATGCAGCCTGGGGATGGCTCCCAAGGGGCATCGCGCGTGACGCGCGAGAAGAGCTCCTCTGGGACATCCATGACCTCAAAAAGGAGGTCAAGGAGTTGGAACGCGTGGTTGAAGACCGCGACGATGCGCTCGAAACCGAGCGCGCCAAGATCAAGGAACTGGAGCAGCAGCTGAGCACAGCCCAGCTCCAGGTTACCCTGGTCCATGCTGCCTCAAAAGGGCCATGACATGACCCGGCCACGGACCCAGTGGCCGGGCCATCATCACCTCGCACGATGGCGCCTTTGCTGGCGCGCCCAACATTGGGGCTAGCGTCCCGATTGTTGGCGCTGACTGTTACGATACGATCCGTCGTAAGGTTGACCAAGGTCGGGGGCAAAACCTGAGGTAATGTCCAAGGTTACAGGGCGAGGTTTGGGTGGGGAAGTCGGAGAGGGACTAGGCTTCAGCTTATGTGCTGGGCCGACCCTACGCACGAGTCCCAACTTCGGAGGCAAACGAATAAGAGGCGAGGTTTGGCTTAAGAGGCCAGGCTTAGAAACTAACTAGGGATCGAAGTTATACGATAGTTGATTTTCAGACTAAGGAGTAGGAATGCATACAGGGGGGTTTATATACGAGTGAGGGTATGAGTCAAGGGTGAACATATTAGTGGAGGTCAGGGCGAGGTCAGGGGAGCGAGGTCAGGGTGAGGTAATATATGAATGATGCGTGATGGAGTGGAATCAGTAACTAAGGGGATACGGGCATGGGATCAAGGTCGGATATGAGCTCTAGCTCTAGCTCGGGCTCGGGCGCAGGATAAGAATCATATGTACTCGGGCACGAGTATCACAAGGCTCGGGCTCGGAAGAAAGTTATACCGGTAAGTAACCGGCCAAAGGCCGGGTTCTTACACTGACCCCGACAATGACAACGACGGAAGGGCATAGCGTGCCTTCCGACTCTGCGTACAGCATCCCAGAAGGATGGGAGTCAGACTTGTCCATCTGGAAGATGTACAACCCGGAAAGGGCACAGTGGCTGGCAGAGCAGCCAGAGAAAAAGTGCAAGAAATTGCACGGCACCCCCAACACCGTCAAACCTTCGGCATCGCAATGCTACCCAATGGCTGTCCCTGCCAGGAGATAGTGAGTCCCGCACCAAATACGATCTCAGCATCGACTAATCAAATCTGTTAGTTTCCCGCAATAGGTATAAAGCATTGTCACGCACATGGTCCAGCAGGACAAGCAAGTCTCGAGCTTGAAAACAAACTTACTGAAAGCAGTCTCCTGCGGGGTACTGATGAGGACGGTATTGATCCTGAGCCAGTTTTAGTACAAAACGGAGCACAGGTCTCATGCCAAGACAGCGCCAGTAATAATTTTTTGAACAATAGGTTGCGCCAGAATGGGCAGCAGCAAGTTAAGGCTGTCATCAGTGGCCACCAGGACGGCAAGCTGAGTGAAGTCCAGCATTGTGGGATAGTCACCTGACAACCATCAGATGCTGACTGCTCCACAGGCCGAGATTAAACTCACTAATAGACACCGCAGAACTCAAAACGATGTCAGACTGTAGCTATTTGAATGCTGCGTCAACAAAGCTTGGGAGATTGAATCCCCTACGCGACGTGGCATTAGTACGGAACTATGAGGGACTGATGGAAGCCCACGTGAATATGTTGGCATTGTTCCCCTGCCTCTTTTGTGAGACCTTGGTTCCATCAGCGTCCGAGCTAGAAATATACTGATGTAGAGGACAGGAATTATAGGCAGTAGGTATGGACTTGTTATTCAAAAGAATAGACTAGAAATCAATTCACTCTCTCAGTGAATTTAGTGGTCACTGTAAATATATTATACACTACCTAGAAATCAATTCACTACAGAGGATTTCTAGGTCAATAAATGCAAAGACTACTAGACTAATTTACTTGCCTCTCTCAGTGAATTTAGTGGTCACTGAGAGAGGGGGAAATGTGTTCCACTGCGCATGTACTACTACCCGGCCCTTTAGCGCCCAAGAGCTCGCGCGTCGAAGTCATTTCAGACTCCGCTGGGTGCAGCCGCTTGTGAAAGTAGGAATAACAAGATGAAATAGAGAGATAAGGAATGAGTGGAAAATTTCGAAAATAACCAGAGAAATGGATGCATAATACAAGAACAATGTGAGAAGAAATTGGAAGGCCACACAACAAATTGGATATATTATGCTTGATTTTGGTGCAGGAGCATAAATGCACCCAACACGCCCCCTCAAGCTTAATATATTCCGATTTGCTCGTTGAGAATCTTCACTCTAGGACTAGGAAGTCCTTTAGTGAGGATATCTGCCAACATTTGTTCGGTTGGCAAATAAACGAGCTTGGCTTGTTGATTTTTGATTATATCTCGAAGGAAATATAATCGGATGTCGAAATGCTTGGTTCTCGTGTGTTGTTGGGTGCCATACGTGATGGCAATGGCTGATTGATTGTCTGAATAAACTTGGATGGGTCTGTTCAGTGGTTGGAATATTTCAGAAATAAAATGGCGCATCCAAAGAGCCTCTTTGCCCGCATGGGTCAGGGCGACGAATTCGGCTTCAGTTGATGAGAGGGCTACTATCGACTGTTTCTGGCAACTCCATGAAACAGTGCCTCCATCAATCTGAAATAAGTATGCCGAATACGAACGCCTATGACTCTGTGAACCCCAATCCGCATCTGAATATCCCATCAAGCCGTCTTGATTTCTTCCAAGTGTGAGCTTGTAATGCTTCGTGCCTTTCAAATATTTGAAGACACGTTTGACTGCATTCCAGTGTGTGCCACCTGGATTTTCAAGGAATTGCGAGAGTAATGACACCGCAAATGCAATGTCAGGTCGAGTGGCTACAGCCGCCCACATCAGTGATCCTATAGCTTGCCTGTATGGAAACTTCGACATGGCTTTCTTGCCTCTCTCTGTAGAAGGACATTGGTCTTTAGATAATTTTACGGCTGGATCAAGAGGCGTAGCATAAGTCTTTGCATCTTCAAGATTAAATTTTTTGATGATCTTCTCGATGTATGCAGGTTGTGAAATTGCAATGGTCTTCTTCTGCCAGTCTCTTTCGATTTTGAGATTCAATAGCCAATGAATCTCGCCTAGATCTTTCATACTGAAGACCTGAGCAAGATCTCGTTTGACTTCGTCCAGGACTGACTGATTTTCAGCTGTGATGGTAAGGTCGTCCACAGCTGTTGCAATGATCACATGCCCCTTTCCGCTACGTCTATAAAATACAGCCCCGTCTGTGGCTGACGTAGTGAATCCTAACTTGTGGAATTCACCACTTAGACGTTTGTACCATTCTCTTCCAGATTGCTTGAGGCCGTAGAGTGCTTTCTTCAAAAGTAGCACTTCGCCTTTGTCTCCTGACTCATATCCATACGGCTGCTTCATGTAAATAGGTTCGGGCAACGTAGCATTGAGGTATGCATAGTCCACGTCCATTTGATGAATAGGCCAGTCATTCCTAGCAGCAATGGCGCATATGATCCGTAGGGAGGATAACCGAGCAACAGGTGAGTATGTCTCATCATAGTCGATTCCAAACTTCTGCGTGAAGCCTTGGGCGACCATTCTCGATTTAGGTACTATTGGTTTCCCTTCTGGATTACGCTTCCAAAGGTAGACCCATTTGTTGCCGACAATGTTGGCTCCAGGAGGTGGTTTGGTTCTTTCCCACACTCCCCTGTCGATTAGGGCCTCATACTCTTTGTCCATTGATTTCTTCCACATAGGATTATTCAGAGCTTCGTCTGCATTGCTAGGTTCAATTTGACTCAAATCCGGCGCCTTGTTATTGTTTTGACCGTCGGTTAGAAACGCACTGATGGCACACTCATAGCTATTGATGCCATCAATCTCGGAGGATAATTCTTGGTCGAATAAAACTTCTTTATGGTCCTCAACGTCCTCGTAAGCTAGCGTAGTCATATGTGCGCCAGTTTGTCTCTGAGTTTGAGATCTTGTCACGGGACCTGATGGGGCCGGCTGCACTTGTTGTTGACGGATCCTTTCGCTTCTCCTTATCGGTTCAGCTTCTCTAGGTCTGTCATCAACTCCCTGAATAGGTTGCAGCTTTTCAAGATATTCTTCCGGTGCACTTTCATCAATTTCTTCGATCTTTGCCTCTTCGCTGACTAAGCGACCGGGCACAGGCACTGATGCCGGAATGGCCTTCTTCTCTTCTTTAGACGTAGGTAGCTTGGATTCCTCAATAGAAATGATTGGGACCTTTCCCTTCTTCATTTCTGAATCAAAGACAACGTTCCGCTCGACAGAAACTTTGTGCGAGTCAGGCCAATAAACATAATGACCATGGCTCTGCGCAGAAATTCCTATCCACCGAGCTCTCTTGGCACGAGCTGCCAATTTATCTCCCTGAGTGATTTTAACGTAAATTTCAGTTCCCCACGTGTGAATGTCTTTGAGATTCGGTTTTTCATGGTGAATCATCTCGTAGGGCGTTTTATCTGGTAGAGCTCTTGTATGCGTCCTGTTCCTAAGATAATTGGCATGCTGTATCGCATAGCCCCATAATATCTTAGGAAGGCCTGATTCTAGCAGCATGGCACGAGTTCTCTCAGTGAGAGTTCGGTTCAGGCGTTCCGCAACACCATTGGACTCTGGTGTGTCGTGTACCGTCAACTGATGCTTCGTGCCTTGTTTGGCTAGATGCTGTTCGAATTCAGAGCTCATATACTCGCCCCCTCGATCAGAAACAAGTGCCTTGATGTGCACATTTCTCTGTCGAAGCATTAAAGCCTCGTAGAGCTTGTACTTTGAGAATGCTTCTGATTTGTTCGCCATGAGATAGATCACCGATTCTCTTGAGTAGTCATCGATAAAGGAGACATAATATGACTTCTTATCGATCGTGAGGTGTCTTGCAGGTCCCCAGACATCAGAATAAATTCTGTCACCGAATTTTGATGTTCGGTCTCTGGGTTCTCGAGGAAGAGGTTTGCGCGCAATCTTGGCCTGAATACACGCATCACAGACAATTCTATCGCCTGTGGAGCTCAGTTCAATGCCCAATATCATGCCATGATTTAATAGATGTTGTAGGGACTTCTGCGAGATGTGCCCCATCTTTTGATGAATTTCCATGGCAGATAAACACATATGGGCTTGAGCACTTGGTGACTGGAGGTCTAGTCGATATAAGCCATTGACTTTCGGTGCTTGCATCAATACTTTTCCAGCAGCATTAGATATTGTGCATTTCTGGCCACCGAGTCGAATGTCGTAGCCAGCATCATCGCACCGACCGATCGAGACGAGGGTAGCAGCAATTTTGGGTGCATAGTATGTATCTTGCAACGTGACTTCTACTGTTCTATCTCCAACCTTATTGGATAATACGAGCAGTCCTGAGCCGAAGGCATCAAAGGTACCTTTGTTGGCTGCTCGGATAGTCCTCGGCTGTGAGAATTGACAGTAGTTCCTCAATAAATTTTTGTGAGGAGTCATATGCGATGTCGTTCCGGTGTCGAGTATGACTATAACTCCTGAGGATGTGCTCAAATTGAAATTAGAGCACTCGTCAAAATTGGTGAAGGCAAGATGCCCATCACCACTTTCCTCAGAAGTAGACTCTTCTTCGGCAACATTCGCTTTTGCTTTACCCTTCTTCTTCTTCTTGCCTTTGGCTTTCTTCTTCTGACGTGGTCCTTGCCCTTCTTTACCACCTCCTTTAGCCCAGCAATTTTCGATGGAATGTCCAGGCTTTTTGCAGTTGGTGCATACATGCGCCTTCTGCGCCTTCTGGTCCTTCTTAGTAGATGAACCAATAAACACCTGCTCTTCTTGCGGGAGTGTTTTCTTCCTGTCATACTGAGCCTTTAGTACCCTAATAATATTATCAGGGACCAATGGCATCCCGCATTCTTCAAGCGAAGTTGTAAGGGCATTCATGACTGCCTCATAGGATGGTGGAAGTGACGCAAGGATTATGTCCATGAATTCTTCTTCAGAAACTCTAGCTCCCATCTCATTAAGACGAGCATATAGGTCTTGGGCCTTGTCCAAGTGATCTCTCAAGTCTCCATCCTCAGGACATCTCATACTGCGGAGTTGTCTCTGCAGGCTGGTGAGGACCATCTTGGGCTTTTTGGTCATTTCATTGACCAGTGCATCCCAAGTCTCTTTTGCTGTCTTCTGCTTCTGTAGCATCAGGGCTAATGACTCTGACACTGAGACGATGATTTGGGTCTTGGCTTGTCCTTCTCTAGCAAGGTATCTCTCCAGCTTCTCCTCGGCTTTATCCATCTGAGTTTCCTCAGCTTCTGTTAGAATATGGCCTGGGGGCATGACTGGAGGATCAGGAGGTCGAGTGACTCTCCCTTCTACATGCTTGAGCAGATTTTTGGACTCAAAATAGCTGATGAGAGTGGCTCGCCACAATGGCCAATTACTTCCATCAGTAGCAAGCTTCTCAACACCCAACAGCTTCTCAGAAGTGTCTCCGGGGCCCATAACCCTGTAGAGGACAGGAATTATAGGCAGTAGGTATGGACTTGTTATTCAAAAGAATAGACTAGAAATCAATTCACTCTCTCAGTGAATTTAGTGGTCACTGTAAATATATTATACACTACCTAGAAATCAATTCACTACAGAGGATTTCTAGGTCAATAAATGCAAAGACTACTAGACTAATTTACTTGCCTCTCTCAGTGAATTTAGTGGTCACTGAGAGAGGGGGAAATGTGTTCCACTGCGCATGTACTACTACCCGGCCCTTTAGCGCCCAAGAGCTCGCGCGTCGAAGTCATTTCAGACTCCGCTGGGTGCAGCCGCTTGTGAAAGTAGGAATAACAAGATGAAATAGAGAGATAAGGAATGAGTGGAAAATTTCGAAAATAACCAGAGAAATGGATGCATAATACAAGAACAATGTGAGAAGAAATTGGAAGGCCACACAACAAATTGGATATATTATGCTTGATTTTGGTGCAGGAGCATAAATGCACCCAACAACTGAATCCCTCCCAGTGAAATGATCACATCTATTTGATCCGTCCTCTGGCCTGCCTGGACGGTTAAACAGCAGAGAAGGGTAAAGATAGTTGGAGGGTCGAGGTTCATATTCAGGTCGAGCATCGGTGACGTAGTCGTCAATTTTCCGCTCGCAGGGAAGTTCGTGGAGGTCTGGATGGTGCCTAGGCTGAGCCCGTGTGATGTCACCGTTGAACTGATGCTCGTGATGGTCAATCCTGCGCTGAAGGAGTTCTTGAGGTTGATGTTTATGTGAGCCATGTTGTTCTGATTCCCAGTAGTGTTAAGAACTGATATCCATGGGTAAGTCGGGGAAGAATCGCATATAGGATGAACATGGACTCGTGAAAGCAGCGCTTTGCAGAAGGGTAGAGTTCAGTGCAGGGAGCGTGGCGCTGATACTGAGACTCTCAAAGGCTTGAAGCAGGGAAGGAACCGCCGTACTCCCGTTGAATCCCACGATCTGAAGCAATACGTCTGTGCTGCATACAAATTCATTGAGTGTCTGCAGACCCTGCAGACTGTTGTTGGGGTGGAAGCAACCAGGTCAGCTGATGAAATCTCGAGCCAACAGTTTCCAGAGCGCACCTGGAAGGCGCTTGTAGCTGCCATTGTGTTGTTGCCCATGGCCAACGAGAGATTTGGGAGCAAAGTCGTTCCGAGAACAGCACCATCCTGTATTAATTGCAAGGCTGAAAGGTGATGTTCAACTGAGGCTGTCAGTGCAGGCGTGCGCTGGTACCCAGCCCTGTCAGCACACCAGCACAAGCGTGCGCTGACAGCGACGTGCACCAGCGCATGCTGCGCTGACAGCGCCGGGTGCCAGCGACCGCGTGCGCCGGCAGCGCCGGTACCAGTGCCGGATACCAGCGCACGCGTGCGCTGACAGCACCAGTACCAGCGCAAGAGTGCGCTGACTGCGAGGTGCACCAGCGCACGCCTGCGCTGACAGCGCCGGGTACCAGTGCATGCCTGCGCTGACAGCGCCGGGTACCAGCACATGCCTGCGCTGACAGCGCCGGTACCAGCGCAAGCCTGCGCTGACAGTGACATGCACCAGCACACGCCACGCTGATAGTGCCGGGTAGCAGCGCACGCCTGCGCTGACAGCGCCGGGTACCAGCACCGCCTGCGCTGACAGCGACGTGCACCAGCGCACGCTGCGCTGACAGCGCCGGGTACCAGCGCACGCCTGCGCTGACAGCGACTTGCATCAGCGCAAGCTGCGCTGACAGTGCTGGGTACCAGTGCACACCTGCACTGACAGCGACGTGCACCAGCGCATGCTGCGCTGACCGCGCCGGGTACATCACTAAAACCGCGGAGGTATGACCTTCACTGACCATGGTGCTAACAGATAATGATCATCAGTAACAGGGCTAAAAGAGGTGCAATGTGCACCAATCATCAGCTACCAACCAGAGGTGGAATGTCATTGTGACGCAAGTGCTGCCATCATGGAACAATGTTACGTATCGAGATTTCCACTAAGTCGGAACTGGAAAGGACAGCGGCTTCAACTTATAGGTTGCGCCCCCAATGAACTATCGTCCTAGGTATTTCGGAAATGAGCCGGAAGTCGGAAAGTACTGGACCAGAGGTTTGGTCGGAACTTGAGTCGGAACTGAGGCGGAAGGCGGAAAACGGAAGGCTGAGAGAGAGACTGAGATCTTGCTAGACTCGCTGTGCTAAGAACAGGAGATGGAGCGAAGGAAATCAAGTATCGAAGGTGATTATCTGATTGCAGAATAACAGACATACATGAGGGGGGTTTTATACAAAGCGCAGAGCAACAAGTAATGGTGTTGTACTAAGCAAATTCCGGAGGAAGCGGAAGTCGAGTACAATGTGTGGGAACTAACTAACTGGGAACAATGGGACTACAAGGGGGGTTCAGGGTAAGGTAGAACAAATGGCAAAGAACAAGGGGTCGGGAAAACATATCTGACAACGAACTACAAGGGTGACCGGATATATGGTTTTGATGAATGGCGAGGTAGATCCGGTGGGTCCGAGTAATAGAGTCGAAAGAACAAGGGAAATGTACAAGGGGCGGAATGGCGGAAATGTCGGAGGGGCGGAACGTGTGGCAGAACTATTGGAGAGGCGGAATGTATGGCGGAACTGAGGGTCGGAAGTCGGAAATGAAAGGTCGTAACAAACAATCATTCCCATGACATGCCCGCACCACACAAAGCTGGCTGCTTCATACCAGACTGGTTGCACATTATAATATAAGGTATGGAACGCATGCTATGTTCCAAATATGCATTCATATAATTGTATAAAATCCACAATTATACACTCCACATTGTACTTATCGACATCGGAGTCCTTATAGACCCTCTCCTCGACATCATTTATGCATACTCCTCCAGCCATCCCATCCAGTCACCACCCTCGTCATTTCCTGCATCCTTCCTGCACCCATACACCTCCATGCCCTGGCCCCACTCACGATCATCTCATCCCGCGACCCCAAGTCTGCCATGGAGGAGTGCCGCATCTACCTTGTATCCCTCTCCTTCTCCCTCCACCTCTCCGGTGCCCTCCACAAGACCTGCTTTGTCACCGCCGATAGGTCAGTACAGTAGTACCCATACTGCAGAACACGCAACTTTAAGAACTCACATGTCTACACCAGCAACAGCTACTGTGTACCTAGTCCGGTCACTACTATCTAGGATGAATTGCAATCAAGTGGAGCCTTAGATCTGCCATGAGTGACGGCAGTCAGGCTTCCACAAGAGCAAGTCGTCAATCTACGCCATTCTAAGTCTGGAACTTGTCAAGTTCTGACAAGCTCAGACAAAGAGATGTGAAATGTGACGCATGTCAGAAAAAGGTCAAAAAGGAGAAACAGAGCTAGAACAAGCACAAAGACGACAAGAAGCAGGTAGTTGGATATCAACGAAGGAGGTTGTCGTGGTGCCAAGTGTTGTTTGTTTGGTTCCGTACATACTTCAGAGGGTCATGTGCATCCCTTCGAGGTTTCGAACATTGGAGTTTGAAATGACTTCCCAGAAAAGATACGCAGATGGATAAATAATACATGCAATCATATCTCGGCGGATGAAGCAGAGTTGGAAGACAATGAAACCATTGTGATGATTACTATAAGTCAGTCTTATTAGTAGTACAAGCAAGGATAGGATAAAGATACCATTGTGTAGCCGGGCTGCCATGTGGATGCCGCCGACATATTACCATGGGCAGGACATCGGACGCCAGCATGCACTACCATGGCTATGCCGCAGCCATGCCTGCTCTGTGATGGCCAGCTCATGGTACCAGATGCTGGAGATGCCTGTCCGGCGACATGACGGGCTGGGATGGACACACGTGCCATACGTGACCTGGTGATGCCATCACAGCGCGCTTTTAGTGATGTACCAGCGCACGCCTGCGCTGACAGCAACGTGCACCAGCGCACGCTGCGCTGACAGCGCTGGGTGCCAGCGACCGCGTGCACTGGCAGCGTGGCTACCAGCGCAAGCCTGCGCTGACAGTGACGTGCACCAGCGCACGCTGCGCTGACAGCGCCGGGTACCAGCGCATGCCTGCGCTGACAGCGACGTGCATCAGCGCAAGCTGCGCTGACAGTGCCAGGTACCAGTGCACGCCTGCGCTGACCACTGTGGATAGCGAATCCATTGAAACCTAGTGGGTTTACCCATGGGGTTTCTGTTTTCAGTGGATACATCATTGAAACAGCCCCCATTGAAACACAATGAAATTTGGGCTTACCGGGTTTCCTAGAAAAAACCAATGAAATTATTCAAGTGGTTGGACCAGTAGAATTTTCACTGGCTTTGTCACTTAGGGCCCATTCGGCGCCTGCGAATTTGATTTTGCAAACGATTCGCACCACCCAAAATGTGCAAACTGGTAGTTCATAGAAATTCTGCGGATTGTGACTGTTCGGCGCGTGGTTTCGCAGGATTTTTGTGATGCAGTTCACAAGGAACCCTCTACATTTTTCCAAACTGGTCTGAGCAGTTTATGCAGTTTAAATATCTAGTTCTTTGATATCTAGCCGTAATCTAGCGGCGATTAACTCAAACTGTATTGTCAGGTCCATGACCGTCTGTCCCGTCGTCCGGTCTGCGACACCCATCCTCTGGTCCGTTGCCAGTGCCACAATGCTCTAGTACTCATAGACCATTGTACTACACTAGAAAACAGGTAAATTTTTGCAGTATGAAATAAGTAAGCCTGCTTGTAAGCCAGATATCCTTACATCACACATAGGCATGGAAAAACCTCTGAAATGGTAAACATTGGCCATGTCACGTGACAGATTAATTATGTGTGCACACGCTCTTGGCAATCAATCTGCCGATGCATCAATACTAGATGTAGGGCTGCGGTGCCGGCAGTACAGCTTGCTTTGGTTGAGAACAGTTGAAAACTCCAGCTGTTTGGCTGGTTTCAATTCGCGAAGAAAATAAAATCTGTCCAGATTTAACTACCCTGCTTATATCTGAACTACTTCACCATTGCATATCAATTCACGGGCGCCAACAGGCCCTTAGTTTCCGTGCCATAGGAACTACATATTCAACGTAATTATCATGAGAATTTCAGTGCTCGAAGGCCTGGATTGCCGTTGTTTGCACACTTAAAAATTTTCAAGACAGCTCATGGAGCACTCAGTGAAATCCAGTGAATTAATATATATATTTCTGGGCAAATATACTGAAGTTTCCATATATGTATCAATGAATTTCCATGCTTGAGGTGCCGGAATGCTACTGCGGCCCCAAGTGACAACTGCTTTTGAGATACAGCACTAAGTCTAAGTACACTGTAGAAAGAATAAGCGCTATATTTCAGTTCCGCTTGCACTCAGCTAAATTACAGTACCGACTTGTACTGAATTTAGTCCCAAAGATAATTTCACAGAGCACTAAAATCAGTACTATACAAGTACTGAAATTTAGGTACAGGAAAAAATGCAAAGTCCAAATGATGAATGAGATTTTTTGTTTATCTAATCATGATCAATCTCCAGAAGCCAACTAAGTACTAGTGCAAGTGTCTGGGGTATGATCGCGAGTTGCACTAATACCTAGTAGGCAAGATAATCAATTTCTGGCGGAAGGTGAAAGGCACAGGACGAGTCGGAGTACAACCTGGCTGACTAATGCAAGAACGAATATATGCGTGCTCTTCATCCTTCGCTCTCGCCATCGCCACCATGGTCAGCCCCTCAACTCGCCTCGTTGTAGCGCACGTAGTATTCTTCTCCCACTCTCCTCCTTACACCCGTGTCCTGGTTGAGCAGAGTCTTGAACTCAGCCTGACGCACACGCGAGATTGACCCCTCCTGCATGGTTACCGGACTGCCTGCACGCTCAGCCGCAACCTGAGTGACCCCAGGTTCTCCACCACCGCACCAGGTAGCTGTCCCAGCTGTTCTTCGTGGCGGAAGCTGTCGCACATTTGATAGAGAGACTGCTTGAGGCTGTGAAAAGGAAGATGGTGAGTTGGGCGTTCGCTCACCATCCCTGTGTACAACGTACATCATGATCCTCTCATATTTCTGACAGCATGTCAATGAGGTACGTTAGTATTTTGAGAACTAACAGAACGGTCAGCACCTTTCTGTGAAAGCCTATCACGGTGGCAGGTGCGGTGTGGGCGCGAGCTCAAACTCGGCACGCTCGGTGCGACCGCGCTCACGATGACAAGTCGAGCAGTGCGCTGACGGCTGCAGATGTGGAGCTTGACATCGAGGAGTGCGCACTGCACCTGGTGTCGAGGAGACGTTTGAGGAGATCGGGCGGCGGTGGATGCCATGGGCAGCGAACGGGTGCACCATACGTGTGGGTGAGCTTATCCTGATTGTGGACTCGGACACGTTGTACCGGAGGATTGCCTCAGGGAAGGGATGCGATCGGGGTCTACCTACCATGTGCACGACGAGTTTACTGTTTAGTATAATCTCCAGGCTCCATGAGGAACGGGAAGCACCATGGAGATATCAGCCTCTGCGCCGCGGCACTCCATCTATGGCGAGGGCGTGCATGTGCATGCTGCATCGACTACTCCTTTTTCACCGCAAGCCCGCGGGCGAGGACGAGTCGACGACCCAGCCTGAGTCACGCCGCCGTGCCAACCCTGAGTGTCGCGCCAAGGCATAGGCCGTCCTCTGCTCCACGCAGCAAGCTCGATCTCATACGTGCGTTCCCCGCGCTGCCGCTGCGTGGATGAGGACAGCCTGCGATGGTCTGCGATGCGCCATGCACACACACACACCTCAAGCCCAGCCAGACACTCCACACGGTGTATGAGTCCTCAGTCCACACCGACCCCACCGTACAAGACTACAAGACCGTCGCACCCGCGGGCCACGTTGTCTAAGCTCGCGGATGTCCTCCCCCATCCACACCATGCTCTACTCTCCCATAGTGTGGAAGTCCCCACAGCTCTGACAACAGATCACCCACCCACCCGTGCCCCAAGTGCCATGGCGCATCGTCCAGACCCACCTATACTCGTGCTAAACACCACGGGGTGCGCTACCTAACACCGTCCCCGTCAGCCCGTCACCGCACACACATGCATCCATGTGCCACGTGCAGCTCAAATCCACCGCACCTGCACCAGGTCTCAACTCTGGTCAAAATTTCTCCTATGTGGTAAGTAACCTTCGTTACTGTACTCTCGCTTCTGTTGCACAAACTCATAATACTCTGCCAGTGCCCCCCAATTCACGTTTGATGCTCACAGTCAGTGTAATGCTTGTTTTCTATAGTGGACGAAAGCATGAGCGTCGCACACCACCCGCCGCATCCCGAGGCTTGCATACTCATGTGTGTCCATGCACCGTGCTCTGCTCCGCTCGGGGCCGGACATGCAGCAGGCTTGATCCCATGCGTGCCCCGTACTGCCGTTGCGTGGACGAGGACAGCCTGCGATGGCCTGCACACACACACACGCCTCTGGGATGTGCATTTGGCCCGTGCAGCCAGAATATCCAGGCGGCGTACGGGTCCATACTGATGCCACCTACAAGACTACAAGACAGTCGCACCCTCGGGCCGCGTTGTCCAAGCTCATGGAACTGGACCACCCCGTGCCCATGCCCTATATCCAGATCCCGCCCATACTCGTGCCAAAGACCACGGAGGTACTCTGTCTAAAATGTGACCATCACGCAGGACAGTGCACACACATGCAACCATGTGCCATCTGGGGTCTCGACCCTCATCAAAGCGTCTCCAATGTGGTAGGTAACCTTCATGACTGTAATCTTGCACCTGTTGCACAAACTCATAATACACTGCCAGTCCCCCTCAATTCATGTTTGTAAAGAGCGTCGTTCCCAGAGGCTGACAAGTCCATTTACAACGTTACCATCAGTGTTGCATGCATCACTGCAGCTTCTGTTCGCGATTGGGAATCCCCCAAGGTAGCGATCATTGAGCATGAGTCGGGTGCGTGCAGCCAACGGCGGGGGTTGCTAGCCGTGACTGATTCTGTTTTTCTTTTTGGTACCAGCTATTATGCAGGTCGTCTACTTTTTCTCATGTCTTGCATTGCTCTCATGTCTTGCATCACCAAGCACAGATGCACACCATTCCCAGACATCTGCTTGCAGTCTTCCACGCTCTTTAGCACACGCTCACCCATCCTAGAGGCCCCGAGTAGCCGGCCGATCCAGGTGAGTGTTGTTAGCAACTAGGGGCTATGGCAGGGAAGGTTCGGTAGAGTTCTTAGAAAGCTAGAATCAAATACACTCTCTCAGTGAATTTATTGTCACTGATGTATTAATACAATACCTAGAATCAATACACTACATGATTTTCAGTCAACATGCTATGTAAATATGAAAGATACTACTCGCCTCTCTCAGTGAATTTATTGTCACTGAGAGAGGAGCACTATCCTGTCTCAGAAGGCATATACGTGCACCCGGCCCTTTAGCGCCCAAGGGCTCTCGCGTCGAAGTCATTTCAAACTCCGCTGGGTGCAGCCGCCTGTGAAAATAGAAATAACAGAATGGAATGGAGAGATAGGGAGTGACTAGAAAATTTCGAAAATAAGCAGAGAAGTGGATGCATGGTACAAGAACAGTATGAGAAAATATTGAAACACCACACAATAAATTGAATATATTATGCTTGATTTTGGTGCAGGAGCATAAATGCAGCCAACAAGTGTTGATTGATGTCACGTCGTGTTCACTGACTTAGGCAGCGGGTCACTGGTGACTGCCACCTTTGCCTCCTTTCGGCTCCCGGCCCACTGTCGCGGTACTGAAGCAGCCTGGTATGTGGTTCATGGATTCAATCACAGTTTTTCAGTGATTTTTATCTTAGGTTTCATTGCTATTCTGCCGCTCCACTGAAGCACCCTGGTATGGGTTTCACAGATTGGAAAGCGGTATTTCAGTGATTTTCACCTTATGTTTCATCCGTATTTTCCGTTGTATATATTGATTTATGACTTGAAATAATGAGGCATTCAGTTGCTGCATCTCTGAACTGTGGTGATAGAACCACAGGATCATAAGTGACTACCTCACGGGAACCCAGTGGTCGTCGACTCGAAAT
The DNA here is from genome assembly GCA_015179125.1 of Gautieria morchelliformis. Lineage (NCBI taxonomy): Eukaryota > Fungi > Basidiomycota > Agaricomycetes > Gomphales > Gomphaceae > Gautieria > Gautieria morchelliformis. The sequence goes on along the minus strand of WHVA01000578.1, from coordinate 30,017 downwards.
GCCTGGTTCAATCCATTGGTCTTCCATTGTAGGATCCCTGAATACCCATGAGTCAACCCCTGAAACCAACTCATTGAAATGAAACTTTTTCCACTGAAACCGATTCATTGGATGTTCAATGGGTTCTATTGGTATTTACAGTAGCTATAATGGTTTATATACTGAATCCTCAGTGGGTCCACCCAATAGGATTCATTGGGTTGACTACCCACAGTGTGACAGCGCCGGTACCAGCACAAGCCTGCGCTGACAGCGCAGTGCACCAGCGCAAGAGTGCGCTGACTGCGACGTGCACCGCGCGTCCGCTGACAGCACCGGGTACCAGCACACGCCTGCACTGACAGCGACGTGCACCAGCGCACACTGCGCTGACAGCGCCGGGTACCAGTGCACGCCTGCGCTGACAGCGCTGGTACCAGCGCAAGCCTGTGCTGACAGCGACATGCACCAGCGCACGCTGCGCTGACAGCGCCGGGTACCAGCCCACCCGTGCGCTGACAGCGCTGGTACCAGCGCAAGCCTGCGCTGACAGCGCTGGGTACCAGTGCATGCCTGCGCTGACAGCGCCGGTACCAGCGCAAGCGTGCGCTGACAGCGCCGGGTACCAGCGCACGCCTGCGCTGACAGCGCTGGTACCAGCGCAAGCCTGCGCTGACAGCGACGTGCACCAGCGCACGCTGCGCTGACAGCGCCGGGTACCAGCCCACCCGTGCGCTGACAGCACCGAGTACCAGCGCACGCCTGGGCTGACAGCGCCGGTACCAGCGCAAGCCTGCGCTGACAGTGATGTGCACCAGCGCACGCTGCGCTGACAGTGCCGGCCAGCGCACGCCTGCGCTGACAGCGCCAGTACGAGCGCAAGCGTGCGCTGACAGCGCCGAGTACCAGCGCACGCCTGCGCTGACAGCGCCGGGTACCAGCGTACGCCTGCGCTGACAGCGCCGGTACCAGCGCAAGCCTGCGCTGACAACGCCGGGTACCAGCGCATGCCTGCGCTGACAGCACTGGTACCAGCGCAAGCCTGCGCTGACAGCGATGTGCACCAGCGCACGCTGCACTGACAGCAGCGGTACCAGCGCAAGAGTGCGCTGACTGCGACGTGCACCAGCGCACGCGTGCGCTGACAGCGCCAGTACCAGCGCAAGCCTGCGCTGACAGTGACATGCACCAGCACACGCTGCGCTGACAGCGCCAGGTGCCAGCGACCGCGTGCACTGGCAGCGCCGGTACCAGCGCACGCGTGCGCTGACAGTGCCGGTACCAGTGCAAGAGTGCGCTGACTGCGATGTGCGCTGACAGCGCCAGGTACCAGCGCACGCCTGCGCTGACAGCGACGTGCACCAGCGCACGCTGCGCTGACAGCGCCTATGGCGGTCGGTGTGCACAAATATTACCCCGACTCCGTGCCAAAGGGAAAAATTCCCGTTTGCATGGCATTGCGTTTTGCACGCACGCGCAATTCACCGCAAAGTGTTGCTGGTGCTTTCTGGCACACTCACGTGACCTGCCCTCCAAATAGATGTCCGAACAAAATACTTACACAACATGGGTGGTTGTAGACGCATCACATGACCTCCGCCATTCACTGCACCTCAGCCTGGGAAAGGGTGACTCATCCTGCGCAGTCACAACCGATCGAAGACTCGAATGTTGAAAATAATGATGATCAGAACCCATCCATCATATTGGCTAAAAAAAATAAAATTCCATGCCTTCAAAGGCTAGCAAACCATGATTTAAGACGAGGCCTGGTCACGTGACTGTGCCAGAAAGCACCAGCAACACTTTGCGGTGAATTGCGCGTGCGTGCAAAATGCAATGCCACGTGAACGGGAGTTTTTCCCTTTGGCATGGGCGTGGGATAATATTTGTGCAAACCGACCGCCATAAGGGCCAGGTACCAGCGACCGCGTGCGCTGGCAGTGCCAGTACCAGCGCACCATCCAGCACATGGTCAACACACTATTCCAATTTCTAGACAATTCCCCAACCCAGGAAATCCTCAGGAAATCTTTGAGATATTGTGAATTTCCTCCTCCTAGAAACTGAATATTTACTATGATTTCCAGAGTCAGGAAATCATAGAGAAATATAAAATTTTCACAAGATTTCCTGCCAAGATTTGCAGAATTTTCCATCTACCTAGTATCATGACTGCGCACCCCTATCCAACCCTGACTCACAACGGCCTCTTTCCTATTCGCTGATACCTTACAAGCATCCGATATAAGTAGTTTACATTCGCATGTATATTCCCCAGTTCAATCATCATACATTGTCCATCTTGTGCAGCTTTGACCTCGCCGTGGTCATCGTCTTAAGCCTTCTCTTGGAGATTTCCATCTTCGACTAGCAGAGGACTTAGGCATCACTGGTGAGTTCTCATACTTCATCTTCGTTACCTTAGCCTTTGAACCATTTCTGTGCTGTTGGTGAAGGGCTCCGAAGGAGCACCTTCGCCAGCGAAGGGATTGTCAAGACTTAGACAGCCCTTCTGTGAGACCTTGCACGTTACATCGTCAAGAGCCACAGGCTATTTCGCTATGACTTTAGATAGGGGAAGCCCCATTTAGGCAAACCCTCTTACCTTGTGAACATTTATTGGTTCACCTATTCGCCGAACGGCATACTTATTTGCACAAGTTATTCGGGCATTCGCTGTGTTCACTAATACACGATATTAACGCCTGAAAACCAATCTTGACAGTAGTGCGCTTGGTCGGACTTGTTGAGATTTTGTTGATAGATTCTCAGTCTTGTTGGTATAGGATCTATGGTGTAAGACATTAGTTTCGGCCTGTCGAGGGCAGCCCGTTATCACTATTCGCGTTGCCCCATCTGATGTTGGGGCCCAGTCCGATTCTGTTGGTCGAGGTGACAGGGCTGGCCCGCCGTCGAGGGATCGAGAGCGCGCCCCACCAGTCCCTGTATGTTAACCAGTACACTACCCTGTGCCCTACCCTGTATGCTATCCTGTAAGAAACCCTGTACGCAACCCTGTAAGGTACCCTGTGGGCTACCCTGTAGGCTACCCCATATGCTACCCTGTACACTACCTTGTTTGCTACACCATACACTGCTATGGGGTATGCTACGCTGTGAGCTACTCTGTACGCTACCCTATAACATACTCTGTGTGCTACCCATACACTACCATGTCCACCACCTGGTGGAGTACCCTGTGCACTATCCTGTGCACAACCCTGTATGCTGGCCAGTATGCCACCCTGTGCACTACCCCATACACTACCCTGTGTGCCACCCTGTGCACTATCCTTTACACTACCCCCTATGCAGTACACTATCCTGTGAGCTACCCTGTACGCTACCCTATAATGTACCCTGTGGGCTACCCCATACACTACCATGCTACCCCATACACTACCATGCTACCCCATACACTACCGTACACTACCATGTGCGCTACCCCATACACTACCCTGTCAGCTACGTGGTACACTACCCATGAGCTACCCTGTACGCTACCCTATAATGTACCCTGTGGGCTACCTCATGCACTACCCTGTATGCCACCCTGTATGCTATCATGTGTGCTACCAGACACTACCCTGTACGTTACCAGGTGCACTACCCTGTGGGCTACATTGTATGCTACCCCATACACTACCCTATATGCTACCTCGTACACTACCCTGTACGCTACCCTGTATGCTACCCTGTACGCTACCCTATGCACTACCCTGTACATTACCATGTGCACTACCCCGTATACCACCCCGTGTGGCACCCTGTGCACTACCCTTTACGCTACCCCCTATGCGGTATGCTATCCTTACCCTGTTGGCTACACGGTATGCTACCCCTTGAGCTACCCTGTACGCTACCTGTTAAGGTTGTGTTAGTACCACAGTTCAGATATACTAGGCCGAAACTCGGGTTTTGTGTCAGAAGGCTTGGCTTCAACCTCTTGGGTTGCACCCACTCTATGCTCCGCCCTAATTTCGGGATCAGTCTCAGCTATAAGCCGAGATACAGGTTTCGATAGCAAGCAAAGGGTCTCAAGTACGATAAGTTAATTTGATATTTGAACTGAGGAGCTACTGCACATGGACTGGAATATAGTAAAGTAGCATGCAGGGTCACTAAGAGCACATGATTGGAACAACGGTCAGGGGAAACAAGGGGTAGACAAACGGGGAACTAGTTAATAAGGGAATCAGGGGTGATGGGAAGTGCAAAGGGAAACCTGAAGGAAGCTGAGATATACCCGAGGTTCCCGAACGAGAGCCGAAGCCGAGCTTCGGTCCGGATCTGGGAATGGGTTGTAACAGTACCTCCCCCTTATGGCCAAGCTCGTTTATTTTACAATCAAACAAATGTTGGCAGATATTCACACTAAAGGCCAGCTTTGCAAGCACAGACTTCTCCGGGTCTGTGTCGGCAGCGTCTGCTAACTCCACGTGGATAATTCGTGTGATCCCGTTGTACAGCTCCAGCGGTACAATGTCAGCCTGATCTGGTATGCCCTGGCCCTCTGTTGGGGCGATGGATCGTTTGCGCAGTTGTGATGCCATCGGGGCAGGCTGTTGTATGCCCTGATGGGCCCTGGGCCTGGGTTGGGCTCAGGTTCGGGAGCATTTTGTGCTCTCAGGTCCAGGGGTGTTTTGTGCCTGGTGTCCCCCATCAGTCCCATGTTGCGGATCTGCAGTCTGGTGTTGTAGGCTGCACGTGCTTGTTGTGCGTCCTGCATGGCTCGTGTGAGCTGTTCTTCGGGCTGCTGAGCAGCGTGGCTTTGGGCCACCGCTTCCTCAGCGTTCTTTGCCAGCAGCTCGAGGGCCCCCATATGGCGGCGTGCGGCTGCGGCTTCTTTTCACTGCCAGTGGGAGACTTAGAGCTCTAGGCTCTCCGTCATTGCTTCAGAGTCAGGGTCTAGAGTCAGGCTTTGAGGCCACCTGCTCTCTGACACTCTGTTGGATCATCTTGTGGCTGTCCGTGGGGGAAGCTGGTTCCTCTTGGGGTTCATTTCTGAACCGCACACCCTGTTCAATCAGGGTGGTTGGCGGTGGCATTCGCTGCCTGTCCAGTTAGCTCCTTTCGCCCGGGGTCTTCCATGTTGTGGCCATGTTCTAGCTGCGGACTGTCACGAGCTTTGACATGGCACTTCGTGTTCCCCGCATGAGCGGAGGGCCATCTGGACGTCCTCTGTGTACTCGGTCCCCTGGCCATGCCATGTACTCATTCTGGGTGATGTGCCTCGGTCCAGGGCCTGGACCGCCCCATGCGATCATCGGGACTGAGCTTGAAAAGGAGGCAGTAGACCTGGCACTTTGGTGGTGTAAGTGCTTCATGTCATGATGCGTTTATTTCCTATACTCCATCGCTCTACCCTCCCATTTCTCACTCCATCTCCGTGTATAATCCGGACTTGCTCAAGGTCCTGAGAGTTTCATGTTCACACCCTTCTTTCATTCTATTCTATGTTTATTCCATCTATCTGTATCATGACTGCGCACCCCTATCCAACCCTGACTCGTGACGGCCTCTTTCCTATTTGCTGTTACCACATGAGCATTCGATATAAGTAGTTTACATTCGCATGTATATTCTCCAGTTCAATTATCATACGTCCATCTTGTGCAAACTTGACCTCACTATGACTATCGTCTTGAGCCTTCTCCTGTAGATTTCTATCTTCGACCAGAAGAGGACTGAGGCATCACTGGTGAGTTCTCATACCTTCAAACTATTTTCTGTGCTGTCGGTGAAGGGATTGTCGCTACTTAGACAACCCTTCTGTGACACCTTGCACGTTACATCGTCAAGTGCCACAGGCTATTTCACTATGACTGTAGCTAGGGCGAGCTCCGTTCGGGCAGCCCTCGTATGTTGTGAACATTTATTGGTTCACCTATTCGCCGAATGGCATACTTATTCGCACAAGTTATTTGGGAATTCGCTGTGTTCACTAATCACGATATTAACGCCTAAAAACCAATCTTGACACTTCAATTCCTCTGTGCCACGGTGTTCTTTACAGTCCATATGCCCGGTGCGGGGCCTGGTACATTGGACGATACGAAATCTCAGCACGAGTCCCTGCATGGACAAATCATGGATCCATGGATTGCGCCTCTTCGTCAACGCCACTTATGAGCAGGACACAGGCTTGTCCTTGGATCATTGGTTGGCGGGGGCCTCCACGCAGGCTGACGCTGCGCGGGCGTGTTGTCAAACGGTCATCGACCACTACCAGAGGAAACTCGCCACGCTGTCAGGTGAACCCAACACCGAGTTCAAAGTGAGTTGGTTCCAAACATATCATGCCCTGCTTGTCCTCACGCACCAGGATGCAGTGTGCACTGGTGTGAGCCATCATCATCAAACCCACACATGGGCGGAATTGGTTGCCCCATGGCCACTTGTTTAACTGTTGCCATAAATATGTCCAAAAAATGTATATATAAACATGTTAATGCATATAGTGCACCGCACACATGACAGAATGGATATGGGACAGCAGACTGCTGTGGTAGTTTCTGTGTCAGATTGCCCAAAGTTACAGAAGAGCAAGGCCTTTGAATTGCTTTGCCTTGTAAAGGAGTCAAAGGGCTCGATCGAGGTGCGTTGGTACCGTTCTTGGCTCTGATAGTGAATCAGCAGGGCGGAATATGTGCAGAAAGCGCACATGTGATGGGGAGGATAATTGGATCTTGAGTTGCTGTCAAAAGTGCACACCCTGCGTCTTTTGAGAGAATCAGCGGGTAAAAAGGCAGGTCAAATACTTGTGCTTTGAACTTTCCGGCTCCTCTCTCTGATATCCATGGTCACTCCCAGATCGAACATCGACAGATGCTTACGCTCGGTTGCACGTCCACCTGCAAATTCGACCTGACATGCTCCCAAATGCCATACTTCAATTAGTCCAGAGCAGCCTACCTGTCCAACTGTCCATGCTCTACTAATGCGTCCCTTGACTGCATTTGCTATCTTGTTGATCTCAAGTGTGCTAAGGTGCCTCACAGTGTCATTTGATATAGACTTGAAAGTCCCAAATTGGGTCCGAGATTTCTCTTTCTTGTGATGATTGGACTCAGGTTTGCTGGAATTGGCTCACTGTCATTGACCATACGATGGTAGCTGACGAGAGCTTCTTGCAATGGTTCCCAGCTAGGCGCAAGCACGATCAACAACGTCGCTCTAGATGCATCTCTGAGTCTTTCATTGTGGACCCAAAGAACAATAATCATGCATGGAGGATGTTTATAAATGTCATATGTATGTATATATAGCTTAGCTCATCTATATTTCATAAAATATATCAAAATTGAGGCAGTTGCCAGCACCTGTAAGGCATGCTTAATCCTAGCCCCAAAGTTCTTTCTCACAGTCTGCTGCTCCCCAGGAAAGGGTGTATACCCCATTGTCTATATATCAATAGTTACATATCTTTGTACTATACATGCATATTATTTTAAACATACCTTCTAATCAGATCTCTCAACCATATATAATAATATAGTACAGGTATTGTCCATACTTGCTTCTATATTCTGTGATTGTACATCTAACATGTTTCATATATACTTTTAATATATAGTCATCCACGTCCTCTCTGAAATTGCTCTGTTATATCAATACACACCATGCTTTAGCACATACAACCATATTTTTAAAATATCAGAACATTCAAAAAAATTTAGGATGTCCACAATATACAAGTTGCTCAAAATGATGGATTATGAATTTGGTTAGGGTTGATGTTTTAAAAGATATCTAATATATCCTAGAAGAATATACATTGTTGTCAATGTGAACATCCTCCCTAAAGAACATGGACTCTGTTCCAATTAGTGCAACGTAAAACTGCCCATGGGAAAATGCTGCATATTGCAAGTCTATTCCTACCGTACCCCTGTGCTGCACACCAGGATGACAGCGCTGGGTAGGGACTGCCAGTGCAAGAGAGCTATGCTCTCTAGTTGGAGATTATAGGTTTTTCTTGTCCTTTAGTATGATGTCATGTTGTGCCACCCATTGTTCTCAGAGTATATAGTGGGTCCACTTAGATTAGTAATAGAGACTCCTCTTTCCTGCTCACTATCAGCAGCGTTTGTAGTTCTGCGCAGTTCATCACCACAGGGAGGCATCGCTCCTTACACTGGGGACCCATGGGATGAGCCTGAATATGCTTGGACCACAGCTAGGGTGGATACCCATGGTTAGGTCAAACATATTGGGTAATTAAAACTTGGGATAAGTAAAATCATTTGGATAAGTAAAACACATCTTATCACAATTGAAAGTAGCTCTAAATAACGCATCAGGGCAGGTAATGTCTCCACCCATTTCTCCCATATCTGTGTGCCCTTCATGGGTAGCTGTGAGGGCAACACTAATGACGAAGCCACAACCAAAGATACTCAAGGAGATAAGAGCCGATACTAGGACAATGACCAACTGTGTAGTGGGTATCCTCAGAGATCAAGCTGAGGAAACGCCACTACACGGGCTACAGTCTTATAGCGCTGGCAAGGCTTACATAATAGGGGAGACAGAAACTTGTAGAAGGTTACAGAAAGTGATGGAAGGTCACGGAATGTGACATGTGACGGAAGGTGACGGAAGGTTATGGAAACTGACGGAAGGTGACGGAAACTCATGGAAGGAAATAGAAACTTGTGGAAGGAAACACGTGAACCCTGACAGTAGCATGTCCCTATGTATGGCATGTGTTCCCAGAGTGTAGTGTGTCCCGCAAGTATAGTGTGCATAGCATGTCCCCATGCGTAGTGTGTTCCCCATGTGTAAGGTGTCCCCCAAGTGTAGTGTGTCCCCTAAGTGTAGTGTGTCCCCCATGCGTAGTGTGTCTCCCAAGTATATCATGTGTATTATGTCCCTTTGTTATGACCATGCATTTCCGACTTCTGACACTCAGTTCCACCTCCTTTCCAACATCCCAATAATTCCAACAATCCTGCCCCTTGTTATATCCTTTCTTCTTTCGACTCTATTACTTGGACCTATCAGACTCAACTCGCCGCACAGCAAGACCATATGACTGGCCCCTATTGTTCTGTTATGTCAGATATGCTTTATGTCCCCTTGTTCCTTTCCCCATTGTTAATGACTCTACCCTGCACCCCCTTGTAGTTCTTTGTTCTCAATTAGTTACTTACCCCATATATCTTATCTGACTTCCACTTTCTTCAGAATATGCTTAGTACTACCCCATTACCTGTTGTCTCAGCTCTTTGTATAAAAGCCCTCACTGTAAAGATGTCGATCTTAAGACCTTGTATCACAAGGGCACTGCAGAACTTGACCAATGAGTGGTATTCTGAATGCTACGTAGTGACAGGTAAGAGTAAGATGCGATGGGAACCGCTGGCCAGTTCCCACGCATAAACTATGTTAGTAATCGGGACGATGATACGGCCGAGGCAGAGCCGGCACGCACTTAGCCGGAGGTTCGAGATCGCTCGCGACCCCGGGATGCTGGTGCACCGGCACGGCATCGGCACAGCATCAGCTCGAAGGATTAGTAATATAGGAACATCATAATTAGTATATAAGGGCAGACGATCTTGTATAGATCGTAGAATAACAGATTATTATTTACTCCTTCATTCCACAGGTTATGGGCCCCGGCCATAACTAAACTACTACAGACCTAGCTTACTCCAACTACACTCTATACTCCAAGGACTCAATACTGATCGACGATGTCGAGTAGCAATAACACGTACAAGATCAACCCGTTGAACGGGGATAATTACGCGGCGTGGCGCCGGCGGCTCGAGTGGATACTCGATGATTTAGATCTGTGGGACGTGGCTATCGGCAGGGAAACGGAACCGAGACCGGCAGATGCCGACAACGTCACTGCGACCGAGCAGCAGGAAATCGACGATTGGAGAAGGAAGGACAAGAAAGCTAGAAAAGAGATTTGCCTTAGAGTCGCCGATGAACAACTAGTTTACATCAATCAGATGATGTCTGCATTTGCTGTATGGACTAGTTTACAAGCAATATTCGAATCAAAGGGAGCCGTGGGGATTGTAAATCTCCGAAGAGATTTCTTCCGGACGCTTGCCGAGGACGGCACGAACATGGGGGAGCACGTACGCAAGCTCCGCGGCATTCAACAGGAACTGAATGGGCGGGGACATTACATCAGTGACACCGAGTTCTCAAACACGTTGCTGACGTTCATTACCAGAGTCTTGGTCGGTGTTTATTACGGCAGTAAACGCCAGTGGAGCTGGGACGATAGCTGATATATTAATAGCTCGAGTCCTCGATGAGGATCGAGCACGGAAAGCTGGATCGGCACGGCAGACGGCGCTTAAGGCGCAACAACGTCACAGCCCCAAGAAAGATGACTCAGGAGCAACAAAGGGAAAGTGCCGAAATTGCGGCAAGAAGGGTCATTACGTGAAGGACTGCTGGGCGAAAGGTGGCGGCAAGGAAGGCCAAGCACCGAAGTGGTTCAAATCAGGGAACAAAGAAATGGTTAAGCAAGCAGAAGAAAAGGATTTCGCATTTGTATCTAAGGAGGTAGCATACAGTGCTATATCTGCATCCGACTGGCTAGCCAATTCAGCGGCAACAACACATATAGCTCGAAACCGAAACGATTTCGCTAGCTATGCCGAGGAACCATCAGAAATTGAAGGAATTTCACCCGGTGCGGTACTACATACACAAGGCCGAGGCACTATATACATGGAATTCAAGATCGGCACCAAGACGAACACGATCGAACTACGTGACATCAAGCATGCACCGGATGCGCCAAACAACCTTATCAGCATAGGGCGTCTAACTGATAAGGGCAACACGGCGACATTCTCAGGCACCGGCGTCGAATTCAAATCACGCGCCGGAGTTACCTTCGCACAGGGACAGAAGCGCAGGCGGCTGTTCTGTATGAAGGCACGGGTCATCGTTGCGCCTGGCGCTTGTTGTCGTCCCTTCTATCTATCTGTTCGCCCCCTCCCCCCTTTCCGAGCACTCAGCCAAGCCCATCCCTCCATATTCCTCAGGGTGTGATTCTCCAATTGGCACACAGTGGACTGACTCCCAGCATCAATGGACAAGCAGTACATTAATTAACATTGGCACATTCCGAAGTCAAGTTATTCAGATGGGAGATTGCAACGCACCATCGACATTCCAACGTCTGATGACAGCAATCTTCCGCAACTGCATAGGTCGCTTCATCCACGTGTATATGGATGACATATTTGTCTTCTCACACTCCATTAAGGAGCACAAAGAACACCTCAGCATAGTCATCGACAGACTATGCAAGAACCACCTCTTCTTGAGCAAGAAGAAAGTAGATCTCTACTCGGAACGTATGGAGTGCCTTGGCCACATCATAGATGGCCAAGGCGTGCACGCAGATGCGGACAAAATGCAACGCATCCACGAATGGAGAAGGCCCAGGACGTTCAATGACATCCAACGCTTCCTCGGACTCATACAATACCTGGCACATTATATGGCAGATGTAAGCACATACACCACCCTGTTATCAGGGTGTGTTCGCAATAACCAGCCGTTTGAATGGTCGCCGCTGCTGGACAAGTGCCTACAAAGCATAAAGGCACTGGCCTGCAAGGCCCCCATCCTGCGGCCGGTAGACCCCTGAAGCAATGACCCTATCTGGGTCATCACGGATGGATTGAAGTCGGGTGTCAGTGCCATATACGGCCAGGGCCCCGACTGGAAAACGTGCCAGCCAGCAGGCTTCTTGTCAAAGAAGCTCAGCGTGGCCCAACAGCACTACAGGACCCACAAGCACAAGACGATCGGCGTGCTCAAGGCCCTGATGAAATGGGAGGACAAGCTCCTAGGGAGAAAGGTCACCCTAGTAACTGACCACAAGGGTCTCGAATATTTCGAGACCCAGAAAAACCTATCCAACCGACAGGTCAGATGGTCAGAGTTCCTCTCCCGTTGCAACTTGAACACCGTCCATGTCGACGGTGTCAAGAACAAAGTCGTGGACTGTCTCTCTCGATACTACAAGAGCAACACGAGCGACGATCGACATCCGGAACACGTGTTCGTCAATGCAGAAGAACGCCTCGATCCAGATGGGGAGCTACTGCCCACAGATCGATACATCAAAGTATGGGCAGCAGCCATGAGACGGTTGACCCACCTCGCAGAGAAGACGGAGGCAATGATGGCCAAGGCCGCCGCCCTGCATGGAAGTCCCAAACAGGACCCGGAGATGGATGTCACCCCAGAAACCGAGGACGACGTCCACACCATTGCCGCAGGCAATGACGGTATGCCTTTGCGCATGAGCGTCGAAGGTGACATGGACCTGCCAAAGGTCCTGCACGACGCGTAGCACAAAGACACCATGTTCTCGAAGACCATGGCGCACCCAGATGCTGCCATCTGAGATCAACCACATTTGGTGCAAGACCATCAGGCTCGGCACCATTCTCTATTTACTTGCTCATTACATGCCCTTGGTTTCGTTTCTTGCTGAGATATATGGTAACTTATCTAACATTTCTGCTGAAGTGCATTACATCTATTGTTCTCAGGAGTAACCCCCCTACTGATTTGAATGAGCATCTCGTAAGACTTTCCTTCCTCATGCAAAAGCAACCTAGAGACTCATATATGTGGAGGAAATGTAATGCTATCAATCACCTCAGTGGTCCTTGCACTGTTCTTTCTCTCATTGGAATACAGGGTGAGGGATTATACCCCTATATTTCTCAAGCAGAAAGATCAACATGATTGACTTGTCTAGGCCTACTGTTAACTCACACCTATGCTATCTCCTTTGAGAATCAAAGAGTGTTGGGGGTTCTTGCGCTGCTTATTCTTGGTGCTATTTTCGCTACAGTGGTATGTCCCTGTGTAGACCTCATATAAATAGCTTACACTGGAGGCATATAAAAATTTTCTGGTCTGACAAACTGTTCAAAAAACTGTAAAGATATTCCAAATTTTTTTAGTGTGTTTAATGTAAAAAAAACTTTAACATAATTTTGTATTTTTGCTAGAATTTGTTGAGCAAGAAAATTGTAAAAAAGTTTAAAGTTTTTTGCAGGGCTTTTTATGTCTGTTTATAAGTTTCTTTGTGAATACACAAAGAAACCCATAAAAAACTCTTAAAAAACTTTGAATTTTTTTACAATTTTCTTGCTCAACAAATTCTAATAAAAACACAAAATTTTATTATAGTTTGTTTTACATAAAAAACCCTAAAAATATTTGGAATATCTTTACAGTTTTTTGAATGGTTTTCCAGACAAGAAAATTTTTATATGCCTGCAGTGTTAAATTAATTTCACTAGATATAGTATCACCCTGTTTGGGACCACTGCAATATGACTAGTTCACAAATTAATAGATTGACTTTGTCAGTACTGACTAGGAATTTCTGCTTAGATTTATACTAACAAATTCTTCAGGTGTAAGATCTAGGGGTCTGTATTTGCCTGAGTTGTCTCTGAATACTTTTGACAGTGGCCACCATCGGTAGTGTTACTGTAATCATTTTTGACACTGGAGTTGTGATAGTAACCATCCTTTTTCTTGCCTTTAGAATGACAATCCGCTTTGATATGCCCCTTTTTGCCACACTTCCAACACTCCACATCTGTCTGTGTGGTGTTGGAACTACTGCTGCATGGCTGGTGCTTTCCACGATTTTTGACCACCGCAAGTGCGCTCTCACTCGCCTTCAATTGTTGTTCCTCAATTGCTAATCGCTCAAACTCATTGATTAGAGTGCTGACCACCTGGTCCGGCTCGAGTTTTGCCTTCGCGTGTGTCGCCGACATCATTATCGCATTGATGAGCAGCTGATACGACTTCGGGAGCGAGCCGAGGATGACGGTGACCAGGTCATCATCGGTGAGTCCCACGTTCATCCCTGCGAGTTGCTCCTGCATTCTCATGAGGGACTCCAGGTGCGTGCGGACGTTCGATTCGTCCTTGCACTTCAGCTCGTACATGCGTCGTCACATGTCGACTTTGACCGTGAGTGCCCTTGTCTCATGCTTTGCACATATGGCCTCCCAGACCTCCTTTGCCATGGCTAGGTTGCGGACTTCGATGAGGACGCTATCGGGGACAGTGGTAAATATTTGTGCCATTATCGCTGCCTCACGCTGATTGTAGTCATCCCAGCATTTCTCGAGTTCCTCTAGGTCCTCTTCCTCCTTGTCTGTGAGTACGTGGCCGTCAGGGTACGTTGGGATTGTGTGAGGGATCCGAGCGGTCCCTTCGAGGTGACGCTTCGCGCCACGGGTCGCCACCAGTGTAGCTAACGTTTGGCTTTTCCAGGTGACCCAGTTCGTGCCGTCCCTTGCCAGCTTCGGGACGATGAACGACTTGGAGGTGGAGGTAGACGTTGTGGGCTCTGCGGGGCCCATAACCTGTAGCGGTTATGCGCAGTACTATTATGAATGAAGTCTCAGTGAACGGTCAGTTCACTGGGTATGTATAACTACTCTACCTATTATGAATGAAGTCTACAACATAGTAAGTATATGGTTATGATGAATGGGACGGGGGCACGTACCTCAGTGAACGGTCAGTTCACGCCTCGGTCAAGCTTGACCGAGGCCAGTAATACTATATTACTAGATGCTGATAAGCCTTTCCATAACCTACTTGGCCCTGCGTTCAACGCTTACCGACCCTGACTCCAACACACGGTTGTGCAGCACCATGTCGGCTTTGAAGAATATTCTTTAGGTCATTATAAAAGTAATTTAATGGCATTTGAAGACCTCATTCCATACACCCTGTTCCTGGATAGCTTCATGGTCCACCAACTGCGATGCAGAAAATCGTAATGTATACGTTCGCAGGCAGCACATATATCCAAGGGTTGGAGGTGTTCCAGTGCTTTCTTTATGGCGCACATACTTCATGCCAATGGTTTTCGACAGCCTTCAACCTCCAAATGTTCCTCTATCTCAGTGCTATCTCAGTGCTTATGAACTGGGTGGTATGTATGATGCCCATAGATGCGAAGCCTATTGCCCACTGTCTATGTCGATATTGCTTTCACCACCCCTTGGCGTCGAGTGACATCTGTGCCGACAGGCCTGCGACGATGACACCCAGACCATTGTGTCCAAAAGACTCGATGATGATATGGCGTTTAGTAGAGGAGAAACAAATGATCGAGAATGCGTTGATTAAGGGCTCATCTGGTCTACCTACTGCGGTCTGGCGAGCATCGTTCCGTGCAGATCTGATTCTCTGCAATGGCTGACAATGACCACGGGAGGATATGTATCCAAAGAGGCTGTGGCTTGCAGTAACTACCCTTCCAGGTGCTTCATTGCAGAAATCAGGGGGATAGCAACTTACCTCTAGACACTGTGGGTAGTCAACCCAATGAATCCTATTGGGTGGACCCACTGAGGATTCAGTATATAAACCACTATAGCTAGTGTAAATACCAATAGAACCCGTTGAAAATTCAATGAATCAGTTTCAGTGGAAAAAGTTTCGTTTCAATGAGTTGGTTTCAGGGGTTGACTCATGGGTATTCAGGGTTCCTACAATGGAAGACCAATGGATTGAACCAGACATTCCAAGTCAACAACCACTGGGTTCCCATGAGATAGTCACTTACAACCCTGTGGTTCTATCACCACATTTCAGAGATGCAGCAACTGAATGTCACTGAATTATATGAGGCAAATCACTGAAGATTCATGAAATTTGTAGTGAATGTTAGGTTGTAAAGCTATGGGTTTTCAATGGTTATTGCCTTGCATTCTTGTTCAAAAGCCATGAGATACCAGTTAAACTTTCCCATTGTTTCAAGTCATAAATCAATATATAGAAGGGAAAATACAGATGAAACATATGGCCAAAAATCACTAAAATACCACGGTCGGATCCAAAAAATTCATACCAGGCCGCTTCACATACGTTGGAGCGGCAGTGCGCCGGGAGCCGAAAGGAGATGAAGAAGGGTTACAAAAAGTAGATGACATACTATTGGAGATGGCAGATGGCAGACAATGTGAACCTGAAATGGGTCAGGCTACCAGGGAGCCTCTTATAACCGAGGTACGTACATCATGCACAACAGCACATGTCTCGTGCACAGGGTGTCGCCGGCGACGCCACCGCTACCGCGACGCCCACGAGAGATGCCTGGGGTCACGTCGTCAGCATGTACAGAGGATGAGGACACAGATCAGAACACATGACATCAACCGCGAAGACGGAAGAATACAAACACCAAAATGGAGAATAGAAAATAGAAATAGGACAGAAAAATCGGGACAAAGTGCACATGACACAAAACCAGCGAACTCAACTTTTACCCACCCGAACGCACTCTCCACACACGTCTTGAGGTCCTTATAGCTCACCATGAGACACCTCTGCTCGTCCCGCGATATGAGCATGATGCGTTCATCTGTCCAGGGGTCGAGCAGGTCGGTGATGTGCAGCGAGTGGGGTTGGGGTTGATTGAGTCAGTGAACGTGTCACACCTCTCACACGTCGAGCCACGCACCTTGCGCGTGTGCCATCTTCACGACAGGCGCGCCATGCTCATTGATCTGGTCAGCACTTGTGACACACGGGGATCATCTGCATCCAGCTCCCACTGATGAAAGGCGACGATGGTCCAGTCTGCTGGACAGAGGCGGGAAGCAGCTTCCATTTACCCGATGTGTATTAATAATTTACCTTGATCCGGTGCATGGTGCATATATCCGGCTTTACACGATGGTGCCTATTGAGGCATTAGTGTCTGGGCTCGAAAACGCGGACTGTGTGAAGGCTCTTACCTTGAACAGATTGGACGACACATCCTCAATGTCAACTAGTTGGAGCCTCTCGAGAGGAGGGAGCCTTCGCAGAAGTCACAAAATATGGCTGACTATGCCCGCATTCGGATTCGTACCAATGAGCGTAGTCATAGTCATAACCGTAGCGTGAGGTGGCTAATTGTCTGAGGAGCTTCAGACATGTAGTTATGAACCCACAGCTCGAGACGTTCAAGCGCAGGAAGGGCTGTCCGGTACATGTTCACGTCAGTAATAGAACAACAATAGGTGAGGCATTATGATCGATGATGTTGCTGGAACGCTGAGCTTGTCATCCCCTGAATCCACGTCGGACACAGGTGTTCTCTAGAAGAAACTTTGTCCTTGCTGGTTGAATGGGCGATGATAGTAGGAGGGAAGCCGTTGTGTCTTTTGAGTTCAACAACAGGCACCCACTTGGATCCGTCACGTGATAACAAACACGACTGTCCCCTCTAGCTCTACACAAATCGCTTCCCTGAGCTATTCACTATGGCGTCTTCGATTGGCCCCTTTGTCCAGGCCATGTGGGCACTTGTCGGGGATAGCAAGCGTCCCGCTGTCGCAGACAACACTGTGCGTCGAACTACCTCGCGCGCTGAAATATAATGATTTCGGTTTTGGAAGCTTGTCACTCAGGCGTTAAGGTTCCTCTCGACAGCTATCCGGTCATGTCTATCCCGCGATCTCTTCGGTAGCCTGGACACAATCCCTTGTGAATGGTGTCGTTGTACCCAATGTGGAATTGCAAGGTATGGACTACACGCTCCGCTATGGCGAGCCTACACTCAGCCAGGTCAGATCACGAGATGGAGCAGTTCGAGGATGACCCACTCAAGTACATCCGCATTGATCTCTCGATCCCGTCGGTCTCGACCGGTGGCAGCAGCGAAGGAACAACGCGCCGCCACGCCGCCGCAGATGTCCTGCGCGCCCTCGTCGGAGCCGGATCGGAGACGGACACAACGGAATGCGTATCCACATGGGTGTCCGAGGACCTGCAAGCGTTCAAAGCGGATCCGAGCGGGAACTGGAAACGCAAAGACCGTGCAATATACCTCCTTACGGCGATCGCGGCAAGGGGCTCTACGAACTTTCCGCAATTTTATTATTACTTCGGTTCAGTCATGGGTTGAACGCGTGTCTGCACATGTGTATGTAGCAAGGTGTGACGTCGACGAATGCGCTGGTGTCGTGTACTGGTTTGCCGAAAATGTTCTGGGCGATCTGGAGGCCGCACCAGGGAGCGTGCACCCCATCCTGCAGGTTGACGCTATACGGTACCTGTATACGTTCAGGAATCAGGTTTGTGACGGTGCAGTTTCTTCTTGTCAGGTGTCTACTTTAAGAATTTCTGGTGTGCGAACAACGGGAATCAAGGCCTTCGAGTACTGAAATTCTCATGATAATTACGCTGAATATGTAGCTCCTATGGCACGGAAACTAAGTGACAAAGCTAATGAAAATTCTACTGATCCAACCACTTAAATAATTTCATTGGTTTTTTCTATGGGAATCAAGGCCTTCGAGCACTGAAATTCTCATGATAATTACGTTGAATATGTAGTTCCTATGGCACAGAAACTAAGTGACAAAGCCACTGAAAACTTTACTGATCCAACCACTTAAATATTTTCATTGGTTTTTTCTAGGAAACCTGGTAAGCCCAAATTTCATTGGTTTGTTTCAATGGGGGCTGTTTCAATGAGGTACCCACTGAAAACAGAAACCCCGTGGGTAAACCCACTAGGTTTCAATGGATTCACTATCCACAGTGTAGATTTCGCTAATGGCTCGGACGTGCACGGACAAGGAGGCGTGTATCACGTGCTGGAGGTGGCTTTGGGAGGCACAATGCAATCGTTAGGTTGTAGCTGGAGGAAGCAGTGGATGTAAAGGCGCAACGAAGATAGCTTTAAAGTGTCCTGGCGGCGGTGGCAGCGTGTGAGGGACGCGGATGAGATCGTTCGGGCCCTACTGCTCGAGACGGGTGCGTAAGTATGTAAGCACAAACAAATTATGGCGGAGTGCAGGAGCGTTGTCAGAGCGTTAAGGTCCCACTGATCTTCATTGCATGGGAGTACGTTCAAGCCCTAGGCACATCAGCCTGGAGTATGTCCTGCAGGGAGTACTATAAATTACAGAGGTCGAAAGATCTGCTTACATATAAAAAGGTTACCAGCTACCTTTAGTGCAAAGCTACCAGATATACACGATTACGGTAAAAAGCCTGTTGCATTTCCAACAAATTCCCAGAATATAAAATTTCCCTGACGGTCGTCCAGTGCCGATGGGCGGCGGCCGACATGCATGGGTCCGAGTGGACCGGGTCCCCGGCTCCGGGTAACTTTTCCGTATGTAGCGTCAATGCTCTCGAAACCGTGAAGATCGCTCGACGACGACAGCGAGAAGCTTCATCGGTAAGATACGCCGCTTTCTTCCGGGTGCGTACCATACCGTGGGTCTGCTGGCAAGTCTTAAGTCTCGTGACGTCGGCCGCACGGCAGCAACTGCCTTATAATCGTAGATGTTCCCTCGCAGGGTGGTTCCTAGACAACCGACCGCATTCGTCAAACCATTCGTTTTGCCTGCAAGGCCGCTCAAGCTTACTTGTAGAGACACTACGGCCGTATCTAGTCCGAAACCATTCCAAGCAAGGTTGTTTAGCAATACATCGACAATGGGTGCGTGTCGCGTCGAAACGCTGCTCAGAAACTAATCTGTAGATGACGTATAGCATCTCAAGACCAACGTATCGTCGTGGCCAACCCGGTCGTAGAGTTGGATGGGGATGAGATGACCCGGATCATCTGGAAGAAAATCAGGGAGGAGGTACGACCTTGCGCAGCTATAGCATGCAGAGGCTGAAACATCCAATGCCAGCTTATTCTGCCATATCTCAAAGTAGATATCAAGTACTATGACCTCGGGATGGAAAACCGAGACGCAGTACGTTCGGATTTGTGTAAATCGAGCAGTCTGCTTAATCCAACATCAGACTGACGACAAAGTCACCATTCAATCGGCTGAGGCTATTCAGAAGTACAGCGTCGGTATCAAGGTCTGTCTCGCCCTTGTCTACGCCTCCACTTCCTCACCCTGTTGCAGTGCGCTACTATTACGCCCGACGAAGCGCGTGTCGAGGAATTCAAACTCAAGCAAATGTGGCGTTCTCCCAACGGCACCGTTCGTGGCCTCTTTCTTGCCTAGTTTCCACACCTGTAACACCCCGCTAGATCCGCAACATTCTCGGCGGGACTGTATTCCGAGAGCCGATTGTGCTTGAGCGCATCCCCAAGCCCGTGCCTGGCTGGATCAAGCCTATCGTGATCGGCCGTCATGCATTCGGTGACCAGGTGCGCTTGCCTCGCTGTTTTATGCATGCTTCGGCTGATATTGTGGTTATGTTAGTACCGTGCAACTGACTTCGTTACACCAGGGCCGGGGAAGCTCCAGCTCGTGTACACTCCTGAAGATGGGGGTAAGCCTACCGTAATGGACGTATATGACTTTAAGGGGAAGGGTGTCGCACTGAGCATGTACAACACGGATGAGGTATGTGGTGCCCTATATTCAATTACCCATCTCACACCCAGGCCAGTCCATCGCCGGATTTGCCCACTCGTCCTTCAAGATGGCCCTACAGAAGAAGATGCCGCTGGTACATCTAATGTTGACACATGCTATCTTTACTAACTGTGACATGCCACACAGTACATGTCCACCAAGAACACGATCTTGAAGAAGTACGACGGGAGGTTCAAGGATATCTTCCAGGAGATCTTCGACAAGTGAGCCAGCCCCAATGCCTCCAGATCACGTGTTCACGGCTTGCTGTAGAGAATACAAATCGCAGTTCGACAGCGCAGGAATTTGGTACGAGCACCGATTGATCGACGACATGGTAGCACAGGCTATCAAATCTTCGGGCGGGTTCGTCTGGGCCTGTAAGAATTATGATGGCGACGTCCAGAGTGATATCCTAGCTCAGGGATTTGGAAGTCTGGGCATGATGACTTCAGAGCTCGTCACCCCCGACGGCAAGACCATTGAAGCCGAGGCTGCACATGGTGCGTTTACGTCCGTCATCAGGTCCTCCCGCGTCTGATCGGATCATAGGCACTGTCACGCGACACTATCGCGAGCACCAGAAGGGCCGTGAGACCTCGACGAACCCTGTTGCGTCTATCTTTGCGTGGACGCGTGGACTGGCATTCCGCGCTAAACTCGATGGAAATGAAGCTCTTGCTGATTTCTGTAGTGACTTGGAGGCGGCATGCGTGGAAGTCATTGATGTTGACGGCGTGATGACTAAGGACCTCGCGCTTGCCATTCATGGTAAAGATATGAAGCGCGAGCACTGGGTGATCACTACCGAGTATATGGATGCAGTCAACGTAGGGTCCCCACCTATCTCACCGCGAAAACCACTGACACTTATTTTCGATTGCGTTACCAGACACGGCTGCAAGAGAAGCTTGCGGCAAGGAGCAAGTCGAAGCTGTAAGGTCTCAATGACGCAGACCGTAGTACGTCAGAAACATCGTTACTTGTGGAGCATCGTCGAGCGTGGTCTTGCTCGGATGATCTGTGCAAGAAAGATAAGTGTTGCGAGTGTATTGCGCATTCTACGGTAGTCAAATGCAATATTACTGTATGCGTTTTCGGAGAACGTAAGAAATTCATGACCCGTGGACTGGCACTAATTAAGTAGTTGACTTGACGAGGATCGAGCTAACATGTACCGCCAGTGCAACTTGAAGCTTGAAGCCTTGTACGCGATTAGGGAATTGTAACTCTGATGCTTACTGAGGTGAGGTGACTCGCTGTCTTCAAGTTGATGAAGACATGATCATTAATTAATTGCTCAGGCAACAAATAGCAAAGTCTTGACTAGCTGCTTCCAAACCTTTCGTTTTGTGAAGCCTTCATTTATTAGGCATTCTAACAGTTTTTCAGGACATACATCTTACTAGACCAAAATTGCACAGCAGATGATGAAATTAATTGAAACAATTACATCGGATTTGTCCTGTTTCGAGCAAGGTAGATAGGAGATGGCGAGACATTACCAATGGTTGAAGCTTTGCACTGCGGGCTGCCCTGAGGCTGTCAACGTGGCACGTGCCTAGCCACCCGCGGACGGTTGAGGAAGGCGAGAGAATTGAGCGCATCATGATGCATGCTGGTGGCAGAGTCTCTGGTTAGACTCGTGAAAATCAAAGATTTAAATACGCATTCTAACTGTTGTTTCAGGACTAGGACATCTGAATAGTGCATAGCTTCGGTGGACGTTGTGCAATGAAGAATCATTGGGACTGATACTGTAACCGCTCATTGGATAGTATCATCAGGGAAAAAGGGAAAGTATACATACATTACATAGGTCAAATAGCCCGCATAAAACCATAGGCCAACCCCCACATACGTAACGCACGATAGCTCGGGACGACGAGCCTAGAACCCCACGTAGCTCGTGATACCGCTATGGCAACGCGCGACCAGGCTCGAGAGCGCCATGCAAGGAGTTTAGGCCACCCGTACTGGTTTGCTACTGGCTTTGCAATGGAGAGAATATCGCCGAGTTCCTATATTTGACAGAAACAGATGATACTAAGGACCGGGATCATCTTGAGGATACCGAGAGCGAAGGTGACGAAGAAGACGAGGTTGACGATGTCGCGGAACATGACCAGGCGCCTCGTCTCACATACCGGGTTGCCAAGAGTCCCGGCTTTCCCAATACCCCCGTATCAAAAACCATGCGGGACTTTTCAGCCACAGACTTCATCCCCATCCTATCAGCATTCCTCAGACGTAAATTTCCAAAATATCGCACACCTGTCACTGAGGCGAGCCGATTCGACCTGTACAAGCGCATGATCATTACACTCCAATAAATCCAGCGGATATATCAGAGTACCATCCAAGACACCATCCGTGCGACCACACTTGTCCCGCGCAACGGCCGGACAGCTGAGAAACCGGCCCACTTTGACACCGCGCTCATCCATTATAACCAAGAGGCCCAAGAGACCGGCGCACTCGGTGAGCAAATCTACATTATCCAAGGCAAGCCAAAACTCACGTCTACTAGGATATCGCGTTGCCCGCGTGCTCGCAATCGTTCGCCTTCCGCTGGAAATTGATTACCCTCACCCCGTTGCCTACGTTGAGTGGTATTCCGCCTTCCGCACCCAGGTTGCTGGCCCCGAGATGTACGTTGTATCTCTTGAAAAAGGCCCTGGACGTGTTGCCATTGTCAGTCTCAGCTAGATTCGGCGAAGTTGCCACTTGATAGCGCGGTTCGGCCCTAAAATCGATAGAACGTTAGATACGAATAACTCCCTGGATCGATGCGTGCAATTTTATGTTAGCGATGTCCAAGAAAGACCCTGCCGCCCTGTTGGTGTGCTGAGTGTCGGAGGCCCGGAGCTAAGATCGTTAACGCTCTGGAGGTCCGCGTGAGAGACCCCAAAGTCCGATACAGCCCGGGCTGAAGCGACGGAGCCTGTGAAGGTCGACCACGCCCAGGCTGCAGCGATGGAGCCTATAGAGGTCCTCCTCCGAGGTATGGATGGCGACCCCGCCGCCCTATGAACTTGAGCCAGACGAACCCATAGGGAACGCACGTGAAAAAATGCAGGTCAACCGAGGCGTATATTTTTAGGCGCCGGCGAACGGGCAAATACCCGGGTGTTTCCTGATGCCGCGACAAATGCTTGAAGTTTTGCACTGCGGGCTGCCCTGAGGGCGAGAGGGAGGTGAACGCATCATGATGATGCTGCTGGCCGAGCCTCTTGGTTAGACTCGTGAAAATCAAAGATTTAAACACGCATTCTAACTGTTGTTTCAGGACGTACATCTGAATAATGCATAGCGGCATCCTCTGATAGAAGCTCGTTGCGGTAGTGTACGTTGCTATTGCTCTAATTGCAAGCTGACGGAATCGGATTCGTTAGGCACAGAATTCAGTTGGCATAAGGAAATTTACCTCCCACTATCTATTATCTTGGTCGTAAACCAATCCATTTATTATTTCACATGTGATAATACCTGTGATCCTCCGATTACTTTCAAATGTAATGTCCATCTCGTCTGAGATTGGTGTTCGTATGGCCTGGTCAGTTATTTCCCTTTTCGTCTACCTAAGGTCATAAATAACACGTTCTTCATCCCTATGGGCTACGTCGCTCATCTGGCGGCGTAGTGGCTTACAGTAACCCACAGCGGACGAAAATCCTACACTCTCCGGCCGAGTCAACACAGCCCTATCTCTAACGACCAGCGGCGCACGCCAGGGAATCCATCCCTTCATGACTGCGACGTTACAGTCCAACTCTGTTTATTTTGAATCATCATAGTCCGCCTATGACTAGCCCAGCCACGAGTGAGGAGGAAGCAGATGAGAAGGAGACGTTTCCTGCTGTAAATGGCGCGCTGGACCACCCAAGTACTCTAGAAGCAGGGATGGCTCAGCAATCGGATGTCATTATCGTTGGCTGGGACGGTCCCGATGACACACTGAACCCCAAAACGTTCGTCACCTCTACTTTGTGCCGGCAGTCAGACCTTACTTGTGAATGGCAGCTGGTCAAAGAACAAGAAATGGGCTGCAACAGCTGTCGTTTCGTCTTATACCTTCATCTCACCCATCGCATCGTCTATGATGGCGCCTGCAGCGGCGAACGTCGCCAACGAGTTCCACATCACAAATTCGGTTGTTCTCTCCATGACGGTTTCCATCTTCGTTCTTGCTTACGGTATGCGCTTTATGCTCTTGGCTAGAGTTGTATTTAGCGGGGTCGGGTCTGACGCCTCTGGGTATTTGCAGCGTGTGGTCCGCTTTTCTGGGGCCCAATGAGTGAAATATTTGGAAGAGTACGGATTGTTCAGATAGCCAATCTTCTCTTCTAGTCTTCAATATTGCATGTGGATTCTCCCGCAACACTGGGCAATTTTTAGCATTCCAGTTCCTCGCTGGTTTGGGTGGGAGTGCGCCTTTATCTGTAAGTGGCTAATGCCTCCACAAATATTTATTGTCTGACTACTTCTCTATCGATGTAGGTGGGCGGCGCAGTTTTGGCCGACTGTTGGGCTCCCGAGCAACGCGGGCAAGCTATTGCTATCTACAGCCTGGCGCCTATATTGGGACCTTGCATCGGTATGCGGTCCATTTTAATACTCACCAGCACGAAACTGAGTTGGGTTTAGGCCCTATCGCGAGTGCGTGGATAGCAGAGAGGTCCACTTGGCGGTGGGTTTTTTGGAGCACTAGCATTGTGTGTGGATGTGTCCAAATTTTTGGATTTATTCACCTCCGAGAAAGTGGGTGGTAGTATTTGCCCCAGGGATTTACGTTGATCGCTTTTGTAGCATTTGCACCTGTATTACTGGAGCAGAGAGCGAAAAGGTTACGGAAAAGCATGGGACTAGATCCAAACGATCGTCACCGTGTGCGAATTGAGTACGAGACCCCCGATCGCCAGTGGGTTACTTTGCCTTTTTTTTGTCTCTTCGACATGCTAACATTACTTTATATGATAGCTGGCAGCAGATTTTCGCGAAGGCGCTCCTACGACCTTTCACCATGTTCATTTTCGAGCCTATTATTCAATTGCTGGCTACCTACCTTGCATTTATGTACGTGTTTCGTTTACGGGTTTGGGCTGTGGGCCTGTTCTAATCTCATTTGCTCAAGATATGGCAAGTACACACAACGTCATGATGTTCACAAGACCAACTGATGGTGTTACCGAAATAGGGGTCATATATAGTACGTCGCCGATGGTTGATATGGCTCGCCAACATCACTGAAGTCTTTGAATAGTTGTCTTGGTTACTTTACCGGACATCTTTCAGAACACTTACCGACAGCCCGTCGGCATCGCAGGGCTTCACTATCTTGCCCTTGGTATTGGCCTTACTGGCGCATCGCAGGTTTGTCATCTGATTTCTTCCAACAAAGCGATTCACATTCGACATTTCATCCCAGATTAACGCACGATTGATCGATTGTTTTTATAAGCACTTCAAGGAGAAGAACGGTGGCGTAGGAAAACCCGAGTTTCGCCTTCGTGTGTCTTTCCTCTGATTGGCTCTGAGTATACTGACGGTCAAGCAGCTTCAATGTTTGCTGGAGTGTTCTTCCTTCCTATAGGATTGCTCATCTTTGGTACATGTTCGGAACCTGGAACCTGTGGTAAGATACTAACAATGTGCTACCGTTCGCAGGATGGACCGCTCAGGAACATGTTTTTTGGATTGTTCCAGATATAGTAAGCATTCTACTACTCTTAACTAGCTTTCTACTCTGGTCAGTGTTTAAGGGCATTGCTTTTCTAGGGTTGGTCTCTATACCTCAACCATCTTAACAGTAATGAACTGTATACTAGGGCCGGGATAGTCTTAATCGTCCAGAGCGTACAGACGTACGTGGTGGACACTTTCACTTTCACGCAGCGTCAGGTTCGCTCCAGCTTCTGCTACTATACGTCTGCTCCTCCTTATTCCTCTCAGCTTAGCTGCCGTGACGTGCCTTCGATCCCTCGCCGGCTTTGGCTTCCCTCTATTTGCTCCTGCGATGTGAGTGGTATCGCCCCCAGAATGCCGAACTCCTCGACATGATTATCAACCAAAGGTACCGAGCTTTGGGATATGGAAAGGGGATACCATACTTGCCGCATTCGCTATGGGTGTCGGCATCCCGGCGTGAGCGGTCGTATCTCATGATTCATGTTCCCATGTCCATCTACTTTCTTTCCAGACCCTTCCTCTTCTGGCGTTTCGGAGAACGCATACGAAGCCGAAGCCGTTATGCGCGCAAGAAATATAGAGACGGTTCACTACGTTCGACTTGAGAGGCCGGCAACGTGGAATGAACGGATGGAAAAAAACTCGTGCCAAGCGAGAAAATATACCCATCGAAAGACAGGACATACACTACATACAGCCAAGGATTGCGAGTACGGTGATGTCTGCCTGGCATGCCGCAGGTACCGTACATAAGAGGCGCCAACCAAGCATGCGTTATGCTTGTATATACCTGCTGTAGAGAATTAGAGCTTTCTACAGTTCATAGACTATGTATAGACTACTGGACAATAAATTATCTACTCATATATAATCAGTGAACATCGAGCTGGCAGTCAAGGACAGTAAAGTAAAAGCGAATAGAAATGCACAGGCTGTGGTGGAAGTTAAATCAAAGCCAACGTACTTCATACATTTATAATCTTGCAGTGATCCTTGTTCCGTCGTCAAACAATGTTCCCTGTGCTTCACCAAGAATATCCAGGACAGCGTGAACAAATTGCTGCATCTCCTCCTCAGCTTCCCCCGTGCACCGTGGACCGAATCCGCTCTTCGTCGTGAGGGACGGCTGGATATACGATGGGCATCAACCCTCATCCCTGTGAGCGAAACCGCACATACAGGGGTGCGGCCGCCTTTGAGCAGGCGAGCTGAGATGACTTGGGCTCTTTTTTTCAGCTTTTGTTACCCTGCTCAGGTGGCAGGCAGTGCTGTACACCTCATTGGAATGCTACACTAGACTATGCACCTAGGTAGAGGAGAAACAAAGAGAAAGCAGTGAGGATCTCCTTACCTAGGCAACTACTGTAAGTCATGACATAAGGTAGCCACATTATTGCACAAGCCAGGAACACAGAGCTTAAGGAGGGTAAATAGAACAGTTGACAAGGGCATGGAAGAGAGGCAAAATAAGAGTGGGGATAGAAGTAAGAAAATGGAAGAACAAGAAGGACAAGTGGTCGTCCCCTGACACTAACAGAGATGTAAGAAAGGTCTTGGCAAGACTGCTATTACTTTGGCTGGCTTTCTATTGATAGGTAATATCTCTTTTTATCCCACTGACATTTTTTATTTGTAATTTTTTTTTCCTTATTGTATTTTAACAAATGTACATTATATTTTGTGAATTTTTTTCTAAAATAGATTTAAATAAAATCCCCGGACTTTGGGGAAGTTTGCTCTAAAAATTGACATTAGCTTCTGCTTTCAATGTGGTTTGTTTTGTTATTTTATTTTGTATATTGTATATGTCAAAAATAGATATTACTAAATTTCCCTGAATTTGCTAAAAGTCATGATAAGTACAGTAACAGCTTCTGCTTCCAAATATAAGTCTATTTCTCTAACGTTCACCTATAAACCCTCCGTTATTTATTTATTTTCTCTTGCCCTTACAATAATTTCACTTTGAGGCCCTTGGCTATGCTACACTGGGGGGACAGGCTATACAGGCATGCTACATGCCATGCCCACTATACTTGGGGACATGACACAGGGGATATGCTACATGTGGGGACACACTATGCATGCTACACACTACAAACAAAGGACATGGTATGCATGCTATACTTGGGCAACATGCTACACATGGGGGAGACACTACACTTGGGGGACATGCTATGCATGGGGAGACACACTACACGCAGGGGACACACTACACACAGGGGATATGCTATGCATGGGGACACACTAAGTGTGAGACATGCTGGCATGTTAGGACAAGCTATGTGTGAGGACATGCTACACATGGGACATGCTACAACTAGTGATGGGCACGGCCTGGCTTGGCCTGAAAGCCGTGGCTTTGGCCTGGTTAGCGCTGGCTTTGGCTTGCAAAATCCTGAGCCAGGCCGTTGGCACTTGGCCTGGCTTGGCTCCAGCTTGGCCTTGGCTTGGGCCATGGCTTGGTGGTGGGGGAATGGATTGTAGACACAGATATCATTTTTTTGTATGTAGCGCAAAAGAGATTAAAATTCTTCCTTAAAATTCTTCCTCATCGTCGATGATGTCGTCGCAATCACTACCTGCCCCGGAATCGTCGGAATCATTGATACGATGACGACGCATGGCAAGTGGATGGTATAATAATAACAAGACTATACGATGACAAATCAATTCAGTGTTTGCACGGTGTCAAACCACTGAGGGAGACTTTACATGACAATAGCTACTTATAATTTCATGAGAACAATAAGACTCGCAATAAAGGGGAATAAAAGAATGTCTTGCGACTGTGCAAGACCTAAAACGGACACTAATGACCTGCTGACTAATCAGGGGCTTCGGGCGCTGCGGTTTGCAACTCCAACAGATGGCAAGTGGGTAGAGAGTAAGGTTTAAGACCACTGTAACTACACTACATATCATGAAAAACTGCTTATGTATGTGCCAGTATCAGAGCACAGATGTCTTTTTCAGCGACCGAAGATCCTGGATTTAAGTGCCCGCAGGCCCTGGCTTCCTGGCTCGGCTCTGGCCTGTCAAAACCTGAGCCAGGCCCTGGAGCCGGATGTGCCAACGGCTTGGGCCTGGTTTGGCTCGGCCTGGCTTGGCAGACGGCCTGGGCCGAGCCGTGCCCATCACTAGCTACAACCCAGGGACATGCTATGCACACTATACTTGAGGGACATGCTACGTGTGAGGACATGCTACATGTGAGGTAGGGGACATGTGGACATGGGAGAAATGAGTAGAGACATTACCTACCTTGATGTGTTACATAGAGCTACTTTGAATTTCAATAAGATGAGTTTTACTTATCCATGAATTTTTCTTATCCGAATGTGCTTTACTTATGCCAAGTTTGATTTACCCAATGTGTCAGTAGTTGAATTAAAGTGGCTACGCAATGAAATATTTATAAATATCAGAGGAAACAAAGTAGACTGTTCCAATGTGTTGACCTTGCTGATGCATTTGACCTTTCTGATGCATTTGACCTAACCCCATGCGAAGCATGGGTATCCACCTAGTCTATAGTATAGAGTTGTTGGTGTGGTTTGTTTGGCATTTTACATAATATTTACATGATCCTGACATAATCCTGACTAAGATGCTGTGCACGATGCACGTTCTCTGCCCACCCCTGCCACACGCTCCCACCACGCTCTCCCAGCATGCTTCTTTCACATCTCTAATTCTGTCTCAGGTATGTTCTCACCTCCTGGATCAATTGACTGACCCTGCTGAGCATGCAGAAGCTTTAATTCACTGGTGTATGTCATTTATTTTTTCGCTTTTTTAGCTCATTTATGTCCCCTTTTCAGGCCAGATTATACCATCAAGAAAGGTGAGAGGCA
Source organism: Gautieria morchelliformis (assembly GCA_015179125.1). Lineage (NCBI taxonomy): Eukaryota > Fungi > Basidiomycota > Agaricomycetes > Gomphales > Gomphaceae > Gautieria > Gautieria morchelliformis. Next base: position 121 of record WHVA01000578.1, on the reverse strand, counting down.
ATGAGAGGAGCAACCTAGGCTGAAAAGAAGTCAAGAGATGATACAAAGCAAAAATATTGGAAAATTACCTGAAGAGACTGTAGATACAGAAAGAGCCAGTAGCAGATACAGAAAGAGCCAG
>WHVA01000577.1:0-66226 GCA_015179125.1 Gautieria morchelliformis | reverse complement strand
AGCACGCACGATGGTCCAAGACTACTGCAAGTCATGCACCACCTGTATGCGAGCCAAGCCTCAACGTCACAAACCCTACGGCCTCCTGAAGCAACTTCCGATCCCGGAACAACCGTGGAATTCGATATCCATGGATTTCATCGAGAAACTTCCTAAGTCATCCGGGCTATGATACCATTCTAGTGATCGTTGACCGCCTTACAAAGCAGTCCATCTTTATTCCGACCTACGACACCATAACTTCCGCCCAGCTCGCACAGCTCTTTGTGCTCCACGTCTTTTCCAAGCACGGAATACCTTCCCATGTCACTTCCGACCGTGGATCCGAATTCGTGTCATCCTTTTTCCGCACCCTCGGAAAGGCTCTCGACATGAAGCTCCACTTCACTTCCGGTTATCATCCCGAAGGAGACGGACAAACGGAAACGTACTAATCAGACCCTTGAGCAGTATCTCCGCGTCTATTGCAACTACCAACATAGCAATTGGTCCGACCTTCTTCCGCTCGTGGAATTTGCCTACAACAACGCGCCTTCCGCTACCACCGGAATCTCACCCTTTTATGCCAACAAGGGCTACCACCCGAATCTCGCCATCCACCCTGAACGCGACCTCGCCTCTGCAAGAGCCCGAGATTTCGTTGTGGAACTCGACGACCTTCACCAGCACCTCCGAGAGAACATTACCGCTGCCCAGAAGAGATACCAAACTTCCGCCGATCGGAAACGACTTCCGCACCCGGCATTCGAGATAGGCGACAAAGCCTTTGTCAAAGCGGAAAACTTCCGCACCACTCGCCCCTCGAAGAAGCTCTCTGAGAAATACCTCGGTCCTTACGAGATCATCGCTAAGGCCGGCAGTCGTTCTTTCACCCTCAGACTTCCTGACAATATGCGCGCAGTACATCCAGTATTCCATGTCTCTATGCTTGAGCCAGCAGTTCCGAATACAATTCCGAATCGAGAACAACCTCCGCCTCCGCCAGTCGTCATCGACGGAGAACCGGAATATGAGATTTCGGAAATTCTCAACTCCAAGCTCGACAGACGATACCGCTGCCAACTCCAGTACCTAGTCAAGTGGGCAGGCTATGAAAACACCGACGAAGAGACCTCGTGGATTTCCGCCACGGAACTTGACCACGCCTCTGACCTCGTCTCTGACTTCCACAAGTCATATCCTGACAAGCCTGGCCCCATTTCCGCGCCCTAGTCATTCCGACACCACGGCTTGCTTACATTTCTCAAGTCATAATTCAAAGGAAAATCCGATTATTATTCCGATATGCTAATTTCCGACACTTCAAGAAAAATACTACAAGTCACCTCGACACCCTACTCCTCCCTCATGGTCTCCGCCTCGACCTCCCTTTCCGCTTCCGGATCCTTTTCCGACCCTCCTACCTCGACGACCACCAACTCCGTGTCTAACCGTTCCCTCGTTTCCGCCTCGTTCTCCTCCTGCACCCGTGGTTCCATCCTTTCCCGGACCATCTCGTTCCGCCACCGGTACTCGCGCTTGAACTGCTCCAGGACCGCCGACATGACGGTCATCTGGTTCTGGAACGACAGCAACTGCTGTTCCTGAACCACCGCCATATCCGTCAGCAGCTTCCGGATCCCGCGTTGGGTTTTCCGGATCCCCCTCAGCGACTCCGCGATGTCTAGCAGCGGAGATGCCATGCTAAAGCGGTTCAGCACCGCTGTCTCCGATGTTCCGGTCACCGGAAATCCTTCCGCCTTCTTTCCGCTTGGTCCCGGTTTTGACTTGGGGGTTTCAGGCCCCTCGGTCTCAACCCTGCGCCGTTTCCACTCCACCCTCGCGGCACACCCATCCACCACGCAACGGCACTTCTTGTCCCGGCACCGTTCGCAGGCCGTCTCCCGCGGATTTTCCGACCACACGCACTCCAGGCCCTTGACCTCGCACGTATCGCAAGGAGCCTTCTCCTCCTCACCGTCCCTGGTCTTCCTTTTCCGGGTCGCAGGATTTTCCGGCCCCAGCTCTCGCAACTCCAGTATCCGAGCCAGCTTCTCTTTCCGAGCCTGCTGGAACTCGTCCGCCCTCCGTTTCCGCTCCTCAACTACGTTCGGCATGGGAGCACTTTCTTTTTGCTTCCCCTTGCCCTCTGGAGTCGGCGTGCTTTCCGCTTCCGACTCCCCCTCGGAATCGGCAACTCTCTGGCAGTTCTGTGTGAGCACCGGAACCTCCCCACGACATTTCCGACTCACCCGGAACTTCCCTGCCTTTTCCGCCACGGCCTTTTCTTCCGCAGCCTTTTGGCCGCATCCCGTTTCCGTTGTTCTTCACGGGCGCGCGACTCCTCCTCGCGACGCTTACGGTCACGCTCCTCCTTCTCCTTCCGTTCCTGCTCCCGACGCTCCAGTTCCTTGCGCTCCTCCTCCAGCCGCTCCCTCTCTTTCCGCGCGGCTTCCTCGGCTTCGGGCTTCTCGGCCAGTTCCTTCTGCGCAAGAATATCAGCAAAGTGCTGCTTCATCTCGGCACTGGACATTTTAGAGAAATCGACTGAAGAGCTCATGATGGAGTAAACGGAAAACGCGTCTTGTTTCCCGCCTATATTTCAAACTCCGACGCGTTCGTTCACAAGTCACGTGATTCCGACTTGTGGTCTCGCGGGGCTCGACCTTAGAAGGGAGATACTGTTACGACCGTTCATTTCCGACTTCCGACCCTCAGTTCCGCCATACATTCCGCCTCTCCAATAGTTCTGCCACACGTTCCGCCCCTCCGACATTTCCGCCATTCCGCCCCTTGTACATTTCCCTTGTTCTTTCGACTCTATTACTCGGACCCACCGGATCTACCTCGCCATTCATCGAAACCATATATCCGGTCACCCTTGTAGTTCGTTGTCAGATATGTTTTCCCGACCCCTTGTTCTTTGCCATTTGTTCTACCTTACCCTGAACCCCCCTTGTAGTCCCATTGTTCCCAGTTAGTTAGTTCCCACACATTGTACTCGACTTCCGCTTCCTCCGGAATTTGCTTAGTACAACACCATTACTTGTTGCTCTGCACTTTGTATAAAACCCCCCTCATGTATGTCTGTTATTCTGCAATCAGATAATCACCTTCGATACTTGATTTCCTTCGCTCCATCTCCTGTTCTTAGCACAGCGAGTCTAGCAAGATCTCAGTCTCTCCATCAGTCTTCCGTCTTCCGCCTTCCACCTCAGTTCCGACTCAAGTTCCGACCAAACCTCTGGTCCAGTACTTTCCGACTTCCGGCTCATTTCCGAAATACCTAGGACGATAGTTCATTGGGGGCGCAACCTATAAGTTGAAGCCGCTGTCCTTTCCAGTTCCGACTTAGTGGAAATCTCGATACGTAACACCCTGGGACGTCACCCACCCTAGACACAGCACGGCATTACGTATGACTGGTGTAGTGTGCTGTAGCCACCGCGCGAGGCTACGTGGCTCTACGGCACACTACAGAATTGGGCTCGCACTACAGAGCACATTGTAATAGGGGGGGAACCTACAGGCCTACAGGTGCTACGTAGGGTACGTACCATTCCATAACACCCCCGGTTTTTCCTGATGTAGTAATCGGAATGTAGCATGGAAAAGGGACAGTTGATGGAGATTTGGTACAAAAATCTGGCTTACACATGTGATTATGCGGAAGCAGGAATTTTTCTATAATGACAGTGAATTTAGGAGATATGTTTTGTAGAACGGATCCTGCTCTGTCGAGAAACAGTGGTAGATGCTTACATCATTGTACTTGAACATCAAGCACAGGGGGACGATATGGTGGGTATTTACACTTTTGGTATTGCTATAATGGAATTGATTTGGTTGGAGGTGACCATTTGGGAGATTGGTGAGGAAGGGAACACAGTCTATGTTTTTAGTTCGGGCATTGGCAGTGTGGGGATGGGTGCTAGTGGGGAGGTCTATGGTGTGGTCTATGGACCGCAGTCTATAGACCTGCCTCCCAGCGGTGCAGAACTTCTGAAAATTGTGTTCCGCACAAGTTGGGGCTCACACTGGGGCCTCTTCTCATGGTCCATGCCATCGGTCCCACTGCAACGCTCCCTCTCGTGGCCCAAATCCGGTAACACCAGCCCCTGATGGCATCATATACAGGTCCGGGTGATCGCCCAACATGGCGCGATCCTCAGTGTGAGATATCATACGCTCATTCATGTCACTAACACTGAGTTCGGCTCCCAAGGATGGCGCCCTGATGGGAAGGGGCAATGGCAGTGTCAGGCCTGCCAAGATGCTCAATGGCGCCCTGCCCATCAAGCACGTAAACATGAGGACATGCAGGCTCACCGGGGCAACCTGGAGTACCAACAATCCTCCAGTTTCCGCCTCGAGTTCCAGGGTGTTGCCCAGGAGTTACAGCGTGTCGACATACTTGGTGCGCACCGCCCCCGCAGTCACAGGTGATGTGCCCGTGGATGACCCAGGGCGGCTGGCCAAAGAGACTGATTTTCTGTCGAATCTCAATTGGGAGCCATTTCAAGGTGAGATTGTGTTGGATGGGCTCACTTATGTACACAAGCCCATTGGTGGCCCCTCATGGTTGAATGCTGGCACCGACACTCGTTTATGGGGGTCCCCGCGGGAGAGGGTGGTTGTAAGGGCAACCCTGGCTAGTCGTGGAGATCACACTACCACACAACTGACAAGGGGAAATCCAAAGTATGTATAAATGAACAGAGCATACAAGAGAGGGGGTTCTCACCTGACAAGGGGAAATCCAAAGAGAAAAGTCTAAGGACCCCCAATGTCAGCGAGCCCGTATTATACTACGCTGCGCAGCCAGGGACAACGCTTGGCACCCGCCATCAACCCTGCATCCCCCTGATCCTTGATCGACCCTTGATGCCACCTATTATGCGAGTCGCTTGATTTCCGACACTGTTCCGGGGCAGAAGTCGGAAATTGGAGTGGAACTGGCAAGGCGAACGGAACTGGTGGAAGTTCTCCCAGAAGCGGAATCGTTCCCGAAAGCGGATGCGGAGATGGAATCGGAACCGGAAGCGGAGTCGGAAATGGAGTCGGAACTGGGTGTGGTGTCGGAACTGGAAATGGAAAACAGGGTGTCCCCTGACATCACCCCCCCTCTAGCGTGCTGCGTCCTCGAAGCACGGGACACAAGGGATTGAAATGCCAGCGAGCGGATTCGGCGAGGGGCACCTGGATGTGTCCTGTAGAACTCCCGGAGTTTGTCAGGAGCGGAAACATCTTGCTCCGGGACCCACGAATTCTCCTCGTACCCATACCCTTCCCATTTCACGAGGAATTGGAGTCGTCCTCGCACAAACCGGCTGTCCAGGATCCGTTCTACCACGTAGTGCTCTTCCCCATCTACAATTTCTGGCGGAGGTGGCGGATGAGCCTTCCGACGTGGAATTGGGTCCTCAAGCATAGGGAGTAACTTCACCACGTTGAAGACGGGGTGGAGGCGGGACATGGACATCGGAAGTCGGAGGCGGTATGCATTCCGTCCAACCCTCCGCGTCACTGTGAAGGGCCCAAGGTAGCGGTGGGCAAGCTTCTGCGAAGGGCGTGTGGTGCGGATGTCACTTGCATCTAGGTACACCTTGTCTCCAACTTGGTACTCTGGGGCAGGAACCCGGCGTCGGTTGTAGTACCTTGCCATGTCATCCTTGGCCTTCGCAAGGGCCGACTTGGCTTCCGAAAGGGTGGAGTCCATGCGGTCTCGGAACTCATTGACCGTCTCGAGTCGGGAGTCAGCCTGGCGTGGTTCGAAGCCCATCCGCGGGTGTCGTCCGGAGTCAAGCATGAAGGGAGTCTGTTGCGTGGCGGAATGGACATGGTTGTTGTATTGGAATTCCGCCAGCGGAAGTAACTCATCCCAGTCATCCTGCCTCTCATTGACAAAGAGGCGGAGATATTGCTCCAACTCCTGATTGACCCGTTCCGTCTGTCCGTCACCCTGCGGATGGTACGCTGTGGTGGTAGCCAGCTTTATGCCGAGCAGGCGGTAGAGCTCCCGAGTCAGTTCCGCGACAAACTGCGGACCTCGGTCGGAAACGACTTGCTTCGGGAGCCCATGCAACTTCCAGACATGTGCAAGGAACAGGCGGGCCGCTCCGAGGGCTGTGATCGTCGTGTGCGTCGGAATGAAGTGGGACACCTTGCTCACCGAATCCACGACGTTCATGATCGCGTCGTAGCCATGAGACTCTGGGAGTTCAACGATGAAGTCGACACTGATGGTGTCCCAGCGGGATTCGGGAATCGGGAGCGGAACAAGTTCTCCGACGGGCGGACGTCGTTGCGCTTTGGTTCGGAGACAAAGGTCACACGTCTTCACGTACTGTCCGATGTAGCGGGACATCTGAGGCCACCAGTAATTCCGAGCCACTAACTCCAGCGTCTTCCACCTGCCAGCATGCCCAGCGACCCGTGTGTCATGGTGCTGGGACACGATGCGACGGCGGAGGTCCGCCCCACCCGGAACATAGACCTTGCCTCTGAAGTGGAGCAGTCCATCACGTTCCGACCATTCCGCTGCCCGTACAGACCGTGAGTGCCCCTTCCGGAGTTCCTCCACTGCCTTCACCACCGACTCCTCCTTCTCTCCATTCCGGTACTGCCTCCGGATATCCCGGAGCATTTCCGCTTCCGCCCCAACTGCAGTTACTCCTTCTAGGGCACGGATTGCAAAGAGACTTGGGCGGAGCAGTGTCATATCCGCGTTGTCTCCACTTCCGCTTCCGTGATCCGCGCGGCGGGATAGGGCATCGGGCTTGCCCATGGTGCGGCCGGGGCGGTGGTGGAGCATGAAGTCAAACCGGGACAGGTGTAGGGACCACCGTGCTTGTCGTCGGTTCAGCTTCTTAGCCGTGCGGAAATACTCGAGGTTCTTGTGGTCTGTCCAGATCTCAAAAGGGCATAGAGCACCCTCGAGGAAGTGTCGCCACTCCTCCAGCGCTCGGATGATTGCCAGCATCTCCTTGTCATGGATCTCATAGTTCCGCTCGACCGGACTAAGGCTCTTAGAGAAGAAGGCAATCGGATGCCACCCCCCACCATCTTCCGATGACTGCTGTGACAAGACCGCTCCGGTAGCTGCGTCGGAAGAATCCGCCTCGACTCGATAAGGGCGAGAGTCGTCGGGAAAGATCAGGACCGGGGCGGAAGTGATCAGCTCCTTGAGTTTGTCAAAGGAAGTCTGTTCCGGCTCTCCCCACCGCCATCCAACCTCCTTCTTGGTGAGGTCGAAGAGGGCACGGGCGTGGCAGGAGAAGTCCTTGATGAACCGCCGGTAGAAATTGACAAACCCAATGAAGGACTGGACCTCCTTCTTGTTTCGCGGCACGGGCCAATCCGATACACCGGAAACTTTGACTGGGTCCATTTCCACCTTTCCTTCCGACACAATCACCCCAAGATACTCTATCCGCGTCCGCTCAAATTCGCACTTTTCCGGCTTGAGACACAGGTTGTACTCCCGGAGCCGTTCCAGCACTCTCCGCACGACTTCCCGATGTTCGGACATTGTTTTCGTGAAAATGAGGATGTCATCGAGGTAGACGCAGACAACCCCTTCTGCTATCATGTCACGGAAAATGTCATTCATCATCGTCTGGAATGTGGCGGGACTGTTGGTGAGGCCAAAGAACATGACCTGTGGCTCAAAGAGTCCTCGATTGGTGCGGAATGCGGCCTTCCACTCGTCTCCCTCCCGGATCCGGACATTGTTGAAGCCCCAGCGGACATCCAGCTTAGTGAAGTACCTCGCCCCGCGGAGTTGTGTGATCAGTTCGGAAATGAGTGGAATGGGGTACCGGTTCTTGATCGTGATCGCATTCAAGGCCCGGTAGTCCTGCACAAGTCTGAGCGAGCCATCCTTCTTCTTGATGAAGAACACCGGAGATGCCATGGGTGACTTGGAGGGGCGGATCCTCCCTGTACGGAGGTTTTCCGCAAGGAACGCATCGAGCTCTACCTGCTCCTTGGGTGACAGCGGGTAGACCTTGCAGTTGGTGGGCTTTGACCCAGGCTCCAACTCGATGGCGTGGTCCCACAGCTTCCGTGGAGGCAGGGTATCAAACGACTCCTTGGAAAAGCGTCCTCGAACTCTCGCAGGTACTCCGGAATTTCCGCCTCTACTCTATCATGCCCTTGGAGGCTTCAGCAAGGCGTTGCGAAATATTTCCGGTGGCGCGGATGTGTTCCGCTTCCGGCGGAAGGTTTACGTACAGCAAGCGCTCCCCTTCCGCCAGAATGTCTTCCGGGCCGAGTCGGATGACGTCGGAATCGGAATCGGAATCGGAAGTGGGATCCGGTTCAAATTCCGCTTCCGAGTCTTCTTCTGCAAGCAGTGGATGGGGGCCAGAACGACATGTCTGTATGAGCCATTCGGTCTTCCGCTGCTCCTGGCGCTCCTTCCGCAGTTCCGACCTGCACATGTGACACTTGGCTGGACATCGACTCATCAGTACCTTCCGAGTCTGCCAATTGATCTCCGGGTTGTGCTCCTGAAGCCAGGTAAACCCGAGGATGATGTCCTGCTTCCCCAGGCTGGTGACTGCAAAGGAAGTGCGTTCTGAGTGTCCATCGTAGCGGAGAATTGTGTCTACTATCTCCGTGATGGACCCTGCCTCATTGGGGCTTCCATCCACATTGAACACCGGGATTGCACGTTGCAACTTCCGCGTGGTCAGTCGGTTCCGTTCCACATAGTCCCGGTCCATAAACTGACCAGTGGCCCCGCAATCGACAAGGGCGGGTCCGGATTTGACTTCCGCCGTATCTGTCGTCTGGATCTCCACCTTAATGACTAGTGACTTGGGGCCAGGGGTGGCAGCAACAACATAGCGCTTCGGAAGGCATCTCTCCCAAGGGCGGATGCGGGATGGATGGGGTGTCAGATTTGGTTTTTGTGTGACTTTATCCGGTGGGTCTGTACGAAGTGAGGGGAGTGGGGGCTTTTCATTCTCTACTTCAAGACAGGCAAACCGGTTATGTACAGGCAGCAGGGGCACACATCTCACCCGCTGCGTGTCACAAAATCCGACGCATCTTCCGCTTCCGGTAGACCATGTTCCGCATTTTCGGAAAGCTCTTCCGCAGTGGGCACTCCGTTTATGTCTGCAAGCGCGAGGAACTCTGGAAGGATCTCGAGTTTCTCCTCTGTGGTCATAAGCCGGATATCAAAGGCTTGGGGGCACTCGCGAGCGTAGTGGCCTGGTTGTCGGCAGCGGAAGCAGGTGATAGTTCCGTGGCCTTTTCCGCGCATGCGGTCAACATCCATCGGGGCAGGGCCACTCTTCGAGGGAGGAGGGCTATGGTTCCTAATAGGAGCAGGCGGAGCAAGCATCGGAGATAATTTCCGTGTGGGAATGAATGCGCTTCCGGGTTTTGGCACAGGTTGAGTAGGACGAGCGGAACTGCGTGTCGTGTTCCGACTCGTCTCCACGAAGGCCTCATTTGCCTCCCTGTTCCGAGAAACCTTCTGCGCAGCTTGGTACCACCCTTCCGGGTCATCAAAATCCGGAGCTCCATCCCCAAGCAGCGCAACTTGGTTCTGGAGCGTCGGATCAAGTCCTCGTCGGAATTTGATGACGATCGTTTTGTCGTCGTCATATTCTGCAAGGTCGATGAGCTCCTGGAAGCGATCGATGTAGTCATCGACCGGATCTTTGGCCTGGTACCAGCTCGTCCCCTCGAGCTTTGTAAGGGCTGTGAGCTGCTCGTTTTTCGGGCAGAACTGGTCGGAAAATGTTTTCTCGAACGCGTCCCAGTCCCGGAAGTAGTTCCCCTTGCCCTTTGCTTCATGTCGGATCACCTTGTTTGCAAAACTGGCTGCGCGGTCCGATTTGAAAAAGGACAACGTCCAGTGAATCCGAGCCTGGTCGTTCGGAAAGAGGTCTCCGACAATTGCGAAGTAGATGCTGCATGTGTTGAAGAATGCACGTCCCTTCTCCCGATCTCCGTCAAAGTCCGCCGGAGTTGCGGGTTTGACCTTTGCTAACTTCGCGGACATCCTCTTTTCCGCTAGTTCCGCTTTTCCGAAATCCGGATCATCCAGCATTTCATTTCCACCACCTTGTGGAATATCTAACTTAGCCAAAATCGCTTGTAAGGCTGTTTCAATCGCGTCGGTCTTCATCCGGTTCCGCGTCAATTCCTCCTCCATATTCCGAAGACGATCGTCCGGATCCATGTTGGAAGGAGAAATATGGGACGGGATTTCCGGGGTTGGGAGCTCGACGTAAGAAGAGGGGCTGTCGTACGCTGTATGTGCGGAAGAGGTTGCGATCTCCGAGTCGCTGTCTCCAATTCCGAACGCACCTATGGCGAATGCAATGCGCAGTACGACCGCCGGTCCTCTAGGGGAGAGACTTTTCTGCTGTAAGGGCAACCCTGGCTAGTCGTGGAGATCACACTACCACACAACTGACAAGGGGAAATCCAAAGTATGTATAAATGAACAGAGCATACAAGAGAGGGGGTTCTCACCTGACAAGGGGAAATCCAAAGAGAAAAGTCTAAGGACCCCCAATGTCAGCGAGCCCGTATTATACTACGCTGCGCAGCCAGGGACAACGCTTGGCACCCGCCATCAACCCTGCATCCCCCTGATCCTTGATCGACCCTTGATGCCACCTATTATGCGAGTCGCTTGATTTCCGACACTGTTCCGGGGCGGAAGTCGGAAATTGGAGTGGAACTGGCAAGGCGAACGGAACTGGTGGAAGTTCTCCCAGAAGCGGAATCGTTCCCGAAAGCGGATGCGGAGATGGAATCGGAACCGGAAGCGGAGTCGGAAATGGAGTCGGAACTGGGTGTGGTGTCGGAACTGGAAATGGAAAACAGGGTGTCCCCTGACAGTGGTTCTCGATGTGGCTAGACTGCTTGAGGAGTATCTGCAGCTGCATGAGGTTCTGGCCGACCAACGCTCCGATCAATCGGATGAGGCTCTTTCTCATGCAGACAGTCAGTTGTCCGCTTCGGAGCCCTCTAGCCTATATATAGGTAATACGTCGCCCTGGGTTTCACTCGGTTCACATGGTTGACCAGACAGTTAGACAATCCGACCCTTGGTCGGGAGCGGCCTCGGCAGCAGATGGTGGCTCAAGAGCAGGACGCATGGTATCCATGGCCTGACAAGGTGGTGGGTACCTGCATAGGGTGTTCATCGCAGTCAGCTAGGTTCATTGACAGTGCCATGTACAGAAATGGTCGTTGGACATTTTAATGCATTTACCACGGTCAGTGTTCTCAGAGCGTCAGGTTGACATTTTTTTGTGGATGTTCAAGGTCAATGGCATCAACAATGTCACATCAGTGAAAGCCATGAAGAACTGAATACATCAATGCAACGCCTATGGGGCATTGAGACCATCCCCTACAATGGCCCTTTGGGCCACAAGTATTTTGTTAACAATGTGGCTCAGTTAGTGGCACAGGTGCGTGAGTTAAGTCAGTGTGTTGCCAAAGTCTGGATTTGGTCTTAGGAGTTAGGAAATCCATGCGTGCATCCCCATCCGCATTTTTATCCAGAGGAGACAGATGGCCTTTTGTCAGAGGCGAGGCAAGGCCAGCGGTGGCTGAATGAAGTAGATGCGTAATTACTCTCCCCCATGGTGTGTGTGAGGCACCGGGACTTCTATACATTGGAACCTGTGCTATTGAAGGCTCGCACCGTGGTGATGCCGTTCCATGGCATACTCGTGGTGACAAGATGTTCGCGAAGGCCTGGCGAGTACATCCATAGAACAGGGGCTGGGTGGTCCTGGAGTATGAGGTTGTCACTGTGGGTGCAGAGGAGCTGTTGCTCAACTTCTTGGAGTTGGGCAAGGCTTGCATGCGGTATAACTGCCCTCCACCGACCCAAATTCTTGCTATGTGTTGTGGGTGGTTCTCACAGATGGATGGGGGCCATTGACTCTGACATGGGTAGGCACCTTTCAGTCGCCTGCAGGACTTCCAGAGCCCTGGATGCACATGGAACCGGAGGTAGGTAACCCCTGGAGGTCTCGGGCACAAGGGCATTGTGTTCTGTCGGTGCCCCTATGGCTTTACTGTGATGATACATTGGGGAATACTTCTAAAAAATGGAACAAGCACAACAGTTTTTTGTTCACAATTGCAGGGTTGGATGGGCACATGCTCAAATGGAGTACAATATACACTTCTTGTGCACATCAAATTTGGCACCACCATTGGAGATGCTGGATGGAATTGTGGCACAGTTGAGGTGAGTGCATGGCATGGGTGAAAGAGGGTGGTATGACATACCTGCTCGCTTTTAGTGCATGCCAAATGGAGGGGATATGGGCCTGGGATTGTGTGTTGGGGGAAATGGTGCTGTTGTTGATTTGGATACTGGTGTTGTTGGGGGACAACCCAATGCAAAGCGAGCTGGCCTGTCATTGTGGCCTGCTTGCAAAGTTTTTCTGCTGGTGTTGCTGGGTCAAAGGTCCTGATGCAGTTGAGCAAGATGTCCCAGGGAGGAGGCAACATATGGGCAAGGAGGGGCCAATGAGGGGGTGCAAGAGCGTTTGGGCCAGGAGACTGGTTCCACAGGGAGTGTTGTGGAGGAATCAGGAGGGGATTCTTCTGCCACTGGGGGGGGGGAAGAAGTGGAGTCATCGTAACAGGCTAGAGAGCATGGGTGACATGATCTTACGAGTCAACTGGTTTATGGGGGGGGGGGGGGGGGGGGGGGTGCTTACTGATTTGTGGCCTCCCCTCAGAAAGGGCTCCCACATGAAAAAGGTGAGAGTCAGGCGTATTAGGGCATTTCACAGAGGTGAATTCGATGTGAATTCCGACGTGAACTCCGGAGTTCAAACACGATTTCATGGCCGAATTGCCTCCGAATTTGGGTCCTTCGTGAAACCCCTCTCTGCATATCTGTGAATTTCACAGCAAGCATGCTTGCGCGGCATACCAGTGGCACAATAGCACAATGTTGTAGTATTACATAATTACATGCCCAAATGCCCAAACGACTGCTACATACTGCCCACAAGCACGCTAGGATGCTTTGGCACATCCATTGTCAGGCTGGCGAAGATGAGGCGGTTGGGATATTTGTAGATGAACTGGATGGCTCAGAGGGTGGGCATGGCTCAGAAGAGGACTATAATTATGTCAACTACTTATCTGTAGTACAGTACCGTCTCCAGCAGCTCCAGAATCTCTCTCCTCTCGGACTCGGCTTCCCTGTCGTCTCATATATGGATCTTGATGAAGAGGAAGAGACAAGATACTTGCGGAGGCTGTGCACAGTACTGCGACAGCGCATGTGTGTACCACGGAAAATTAAGAAAAAGGAAGGCAAAGAAAATTGTTTAGTACTGTAGTAATTAATTTTCACATTGGACGTCAGCTGTATGTGCTGCAGAACGGCATGCTGGGGACTGAGTTGGGGAGCGAGTTCATGGACGAGTGCACGAGCGAGTTTGCTGCGAAAGGAGGGTCGAGGCTGCTTTCGCAAAGTTGCGGAATTCACGAACTCTGCGAGTTCGCGTCAGAGTGCAGGACCAATTTCAGGACCAATTTCTCGTCGAATTCACCTTTGTGAAAGGCCCTATTGTTGGGTGCATTTATGCTCCTGCACCAAAGTCAAGCCAAATAGATTCCACCATTCAGATTTCTTTTGATTTTTGACTTGAAACCATGCTGACATTCATTTTATGAATTGTCGACTTTTTTTTGATTTTTCAAAGCTGTATTATCACTTCTTTTCATGTTCTGTCCAACCGACCCTTTGTGGGTGGTTGTGGACAAGTTTCCTTTTTGAGCTGCGGCTGTTCACTAACGCGCTACATTGTGTGGGCGCTTAGCATGGCACACCATTGCCTCATGGGCGCTAAAGAGCCGGCTAGTAGTATATGCACATGAGACATATTTCCCCCCTCTCTCAGTGACAACCAAATTCACTGAGAGAGGCAAGTAAATTAGTCTTATTCTTCTTCGATTTGTTAACCTAGAAATCCTGTAGCGAATTGATTTCTAGTCTTTTGAGCACCAAGTCCAGTCCTACTGCCTATAATTCCTGTCCTCTACACGTATTTGGCTTTGTATTGGGAGGCCACGCAGTCGGCGGGGAATCAGACACGTATCACAAGGGCGAAGACAGGTTCAGGTATTCAGGACACATTCCAGGATTTTTTTATTAAGAAACTGGATAGGTCATACACAAGACAAAACTGGGATGTATTGCGAAGCAGGACGCCTTGAATGATGCAGTTGGGAGACTCCTGAATGAACCCACCAGCCTGGTGTGGAGGATCCAAGGTATGAGTTTGGGTGGTTCGGGATATTTCAGGACATCAGGAGTGATGTTGTCATAGGTTTGGATCCACATACTGATACACTGGTGGAGATCTTACACATGATGCTTTTCGGTTTTGTGAAGTACTTCTGGCGGGATGCAGTTGCGCGGGTCAGGAAGGCGAAAAGGCAGGAATTGTTGGAGGCTCGGGTGTCGGGAGTCGATGTGGCAGGCCTTGGGATATCCCCACTTGCCGGGCATACCCTCGTGCAGTGGGCCGGTTGCCTTACTGAGAGGGATTTCCATGCCATTTGTCAGGTCACACCATTCATTCTATATGACCTGGTCCCAGCGGACTGCATGCGCGCTTGGACTGCCTTGTCCCGCATGGTCCCTCTCATTTGGCAACCCGTGATTGAGGACTCAAGGGCCCATTTGGTCAGTCACTAGGGCGCACTTTGGCACCTGTTTGTGCTAATGTCCTACTGGCTACAGGTGGAACTCGGGCTGACCATCGATCATTGTCTTGACTGCATGCTCAAGTGGACACCCAGGTGGTTTAACAAAACTAAGTTTCATATCCTGCTGCACCTCACTGAACATATCAGGCAGTTGGGTCCCACAATTCTCTTTGCCACAGAGGGGTTCATGTCCTTTAATGCAGTCATGTGTGCGAAAAGTGTCCACTCTAACAGGCATGCTCCATCCAGGGACATTGCCTTGGCATTTGCACAGAGCAACCGGGTCCACCACCTGATGAGTGGCGGAGCTTTCCAGCAAGTCCCTGCACAGAGTTCAAGGGTGGATGAGGGTGGAGTAGGTCCAGGCGCTTCTCATGTGGCAGATATGCCACAGCTTCCCCCCCTGGGCACGGTTTGGAGGCAGGCGAGCATGCACACACTTGCCATGATCCCGAGTTCGAAGACAGTTATGTCCTACCTCAGTTTCCGAGAGGAGCGAAAAGGGGCTGTGGGTATGTGCTCTAGCCCCTACCCTGAACGATTGGCAGGCTAATTCCTACAGGCCTGGCCACTTGTGCCCCAGGCCCCACGGTCACATATGAATATGAGCACACATGCTTGGGCCAGCATGCGCACCGTATGCCTGTGACTGGTCTGCCAGATGACGTGCAATACAAACGCTGCAGGAGCTTTGTCCTTGCGAACAGTGATATTGTCGCCCCTGGGGGCTTGGTCATCTATACATCAAGGACACACGAGGCCCATCGAATGTGTGTAGGCCGGGTCCTTGAAATCTGCGCATCACGGGGTCTCATGAAGACTCTGTTTCAAGGGTGTCTTTGATTGTGCTTGAAGAGTACAGGGTGGGAATGCCACATAGGGTGTATGGGATGCAACATCTCACACGGCACAGTCAAGAGGGGGTTGATGTCAGCAGTTTTGAGGTACCCATGCTACTGCCCCTTGTACACATGGTGATGCTCACCATTGCCCCCAGGACATGGCCTGCACAGTTGACATGCAGCACAATTGTGCCAACCACAAATGTGACACATCCGGGTGGCGAAATGTCTACCAGGAATGCCAGATCACTGGGTGCCGCTACTTGTGCACAAAACTGAGGACAATTGGATCCTCAATTTGGGCCATATGCAGGATGCGAGGCATTTCAGACCTTTCCAGTTCCAGATTACAATGCCGGTGATGGACCATGGCCATCTCATACACGCCGGTGTGGCAATGGAGATCGCTGCACAGGGCCCCACATAGCTATCTCTGAACACCATTGGGAGATGACCCACACCAACACAGGCCACCCTGCTGCCGGGGGTTCCAAGGGGCACACTCGACCCCTCTCTCCTATGTTGACCCCCTTTCCCGTTGATAATAACATGACATCCTAAAGTTATCTTGATATTGTGCCTCCCAATGTTTATTACAGTTAGACTACAACATCTCATTGTACCAGTCAACACCGACGCTACTCCATGTGCACCATGCGCCCCATGGTTCCCATGAGCTTTTCCATCACCCTGTTACGTATCGAGATTTCCGCTAATTCGGAACTGGAAAGGACAGCGGATTCAACTTATAGGTTGCGCCCCCAATGAACTATCGTCCTAAGTATTTCAGAAATGGGTTGGAAATCGGAAGGTGTTGAACTAAGAGTTGGTCGGAACTTGAGTCGGAACTGAGGCGGAAGGTGGAAGACGGAAGGCGGAGAGATGAAGGTCTTGCTAGACTCGCTGTGCTAAGAACATGAGATGGAGTGAAGGAAATCAAGTATCGAAGGTGATTATCTGATTGCAGAAATGGAGACATACATGAGAGGGTTTTATATAAAGAGCAGAAGCAACAGGTAATGGTATGGTACTAAGCACATTCCAGGGGGAGCGGAAGTCGGGTAGACATACATGGGAACTAACTAATTGGGAACAATGGGACTACAAGGGGGGTTCAGGGTAAGGTAAAACAATGGCAAAAGAACAAGGGATCGGAAAACATATCTGACAACGAACTACAAGGGTGACCGGATATATGATCTTGATGAACAATGAAGTGGGTCCGGAGTGTCCGAGTAATAGAGTCGAAAGATCAAGGGAGTAGAACAAGGGGCGGAATGTCGGAATTATCGGAGGGGTGGAATGTGTGAGGAACTGATGGTCGGAAATCGGAAATGCACGGTTGGGCAGATGCTCACAACTTTTTATTACCTGTAGCTTCACCCATTTTATTCTCAAATTATAGAAAAGAAGAGGACGAAAGTATATGCCAATCTTATTGTTGGGCTATAAATAATTTTGATTTTGTCCCTCCCCAAGCGGCAGCTCCGCCGACGAGAACACCGATGCCAATTTTTACGTCTCTTCTTATTTTTTCTACCCACTTTTAATATACACTATATCATTATAACTATTCATATATATTACAAATATCTACACAACTACTATTACTCCATATGGTAGTCTAATACTCTCTCATTATAACTAGTCATACTAATACTCCTACTCATATCTGTTACAAGTATCTCCCCAAGTATCTGTTACTCTATCTTGTAGTCTAATACTCTCTCATATGTATATATATCTTCGAGATGTTTAAATATATACAGAATCATCTAATAACATCTATTATTCTCCTTATAAATACTACTATATATTCCTATATGTTGTTATTAATACTCTTATAGTATATATTATATACTCATATATGCTGTATTACATAACCATTATGAATATCCTCCTTGTAACACACCCCCAACAGCTCTGTGACCCAGTGCCTGTCACCCATAGCATGCGCTGAAGGAACAATAAACGACATGCAGCAAAAATGCACAAAACTCCACACGTGTCTAATTCATCTCAGCCTTAGCCATCACCTCAGCTCAGTTCACACAGACACACTGCTTCACCATCATCAGTTCATTATCAGTTTCACCATGCCATCCATCAGATCATCTTCGAATTCTATTCCTCTTCAGTCCCTGGACTCCCCTACGTCTAATACAGCATCACGGTGGTCACTCGACTCAGAAGATATTCAATGTCATGCAGAGATTCATCATATTGTTCATCCACAGACGCTCCCAGCAGCTCAGCGTTTGATGAAGCATCCCCATCCCTATTTTCCGACATCTTTTGCCATGGGAGATTCAGTATTTTTCCAAGATTCACCCGAACCATTTATATTTCTTGGATATATGGGAAAGGTTTCTTATGATGATGAAGGAAAAGAGGAATACGAGGCAGAATTTAGGGCTCGATACCCCACAAGTCCCCCCACATCGATCCTTCTTAATCTTCATCGAAAGGCATCAAGAGACCGTATTTGCCTTTCTCCCCCTCGTATCCTATCATGGGAGGGGATCAAGGAGAAACTTGTTATTTCTGTTGGTGATTGGTCATCCTCGCCCTCATGACTCAGTCCATCGACTCACTCTCTGACTCACCTTGGAGAAGATGGATAAGCGTATGACTTTGGATTGGTGGACTACTCCTGTGTTCTTTTATATGACTCATTTCTTGATCGCATGACTCACCCAGTTTCCTTTCTTGTTAGTTCTTTCCCATCATTACTCACCATTGTTCTATCTTTGGATCTTTTATTACTCATTCTCCATACTTTACTGACTCATTACCCCTATTTGACACATACTTGCTTACTTTCACTATTGTCATTTCTCCATTGTTTCCCCTTCTGTACTTTGTACTCTCGCCCTGACTCAGACTGCTCAGTCAGCCCCCTACCTACTCCATCCCATCGTCTTGCATCGTGATGACATCATTGTAGCTTGGGGTTGTGTATATAAAGGCTCAGTCTGTCTGTACAATAATCAAGTCAAGTCAAGTTTTAGTCTATCACTCAAGTCAGTTCTCTCTCAAGTCTAAGTCAAGTCCCACCTCTTAGCTCTTAGGGCACCAAGTCGAGGCTTTGTCACAGGACACTGCCACTGTCACAAGTCACTGTCACACGTTACGACCCACATGTGTCCTATCAAGAAGTCAAGTCACGCTAAGGTTATCCAGTCACTGGTTGTTCAGTCTCATCGCCTCGAACGACTGCATTATAGACTGTCCACAGCAGAAGGAACGTTGCATGCAGGCTAGTAGGAGTTATTCCTATTAGTGAATCTTTAGCCCATGTGCCAAATGCACTGCGACACGTTGGTGCTTCTTCAATATATCCCAGAAATTTTGGTGGGCCCCATCCCCAACGGGGATGTCGTGCAGTGATCTCTCACCCACCCATTCCAAGTACCTTTCCACCTCCGGGGAAGAGGCGAGGACACTTGCCATGGGATGATCTCCTGCCTCTGAGCCCCGCATGGGCCTGGGTGCTCCCAACTCATCCTTGACTCTGTGGGTGGGGCTGCCTGGCGATCCCGAGGTCTGGGCCAGGGTGTCCTCAGGCTGTGACCATCCTGCAGCCATGGCTGCACAAGGACAACCTGGAATGACTCAGGCCCGGGAATGGACAATGCAGCGGGTGAGCAACTCACACTCATCATAAGATGCTATTTCCTCCATACCATCCAGCAGGACATCGCTCTCTGTGCTGCCCGCCTGCGATGGCACTTGATGTGCACCTGGGGCACCCTGGTCAGCATGCGCGTCAGCCTCATGGGACCACATCATATTACACACCCACCTCGTGCTCCTGGCGAACACATGCCCTCCTGGACTGCCCCTTGACCTTCGACCTCTTCCTTGGACTACGCACTCACCCTGTGCCCCCAACTGATCCCTCAAACCACTGTGTCTCACTAGTCTGCTCATCAAGTGCACCCCCCTGCTTATGCCAAGATGGCCTGTGGAACAGTGTGTCTTCATATGTGTGATAAACCACCATATGAAGATGCACTCACCCATCATCAAAGTGCACTCGCTCCTTCCTCTTCGGCCGAGTGCTTGCCTTGGGCTGTATCATGACCCCATGGATGAGGACCACCCACATGTTGAGTCACTGCCTGATGGAAATTTTTACCGCCCCACCCCGACTGCCCAACCCACTCCCCCACCTGCCCACAGGGACCAACTTGAGCCCTGTGCCTCTTTCCACCTTCTGCCCCAACTGTCAACTCCATGTGCACAGAATGCCCCTCCCATCCTACACCCTCCCCAGCCTCCTCTCCAGCCCTGCGGGCACCCCCCCTACACCTATACATGACCTTTCATCCACCCCCAGCCATGGCGATGTGCGCAGCCATCCCATCCCACCTTCTTACCCACCTTTTCACTGTCCAGTGATGGCCTGATCCGATCCTCGCCCCCCCTCAATGACCCTAGTTCCATGCAGATGGCAGCCTGCACATGAGGTCACGGGATACTGTGGCAGACCTGGGGTGAGATCTTGTGGCCAGACACACACATACATGCCACTAACAGGAGGCATGGCAGTGGCAGTATCCCCTCCCCCACCCACCGTTCTCCCAATTTAGGCCCTCTGCCCAACAAAGGCCACTTGGAGCCAACCGCCGCGGGTCATCCATGTGCCAACGCTGATGATTGATGCTCTTGCCAACCCCTTCGCACTCACTAGGGCTCAACGCGACGATTTTTACACCTTTTTTGAGGTATGTACTGACCTTATGCCCTTTTTGGCCGCACTCAAACACTTCCAACACCAGTTGGGAGCTGGAATGGCCCGTGAAGAGCTCCTCACTCGGGCTTACATGGTGGGGCTCATCTTGCAGGTTCAAGTGGACCACATACGCCGTGATTCCACCATCGCTGCAATCACCAATGACTTGCAGGCGCGCCTGGAGGTGACCTTTACACTCAACAAGGAACAGGCGGTAAGTGTTCAACCCCCAGTCTGTTTGCATTTGCTCGCCCAGTGACATCCCATAGGGTCAGGCCAATATCAGGCTGGTGGCACAAGACCTCATATATGATAGCAAGAGGATGGCCTATGTTACACTATTCATAGATGTAGAGTTATGTGGCTGTATATACAATGGCAACTGACTCCCACTCACCTGCCCGACCCTCACAGGCCATGGTTCGAAAGGAGTGGAAGCGGCTCGCTCTCATGAACATCTATGGGAACCCCTCACGTGAACGATATGTCTCCTCTAGCATCAAACACATATGCTCCAGTGTGCACAATGGATGGTGTGCCAATGTCAGAGAAGCCACTCATATTCTCACATCTGGTTCACCACTTCACACATGTCACACAGATCCACAGTCTTGGTCGCCTTCATTTTGCAAGTCCAGCCTCTGGAGAGCGCTTTTTCTTGCGAACCCTCCTTACAGTTGTCAGAGGCGCAACATCATTTGAGGAGCTTAGATCATTTGATGGTGACCTTTGTCCTACTTACAAGGCTGCATGCCTGGCAAGGGGCCTGTTAGAAGATGATTCAGAGTGGACACAGTGTCTTCAGGAGGCTGCACATATACAAACAGGTTTCCAGCTCAGGAGGTTATTTGTCACTATTCTCCTTCGGTGTAACCCTGCTCGGCCTGCTCAAATCTGGGAGGAGTTTCAGGAGCGTATTTGTGATGACCTGGAGTATCAGCTTCAAAATAGGCATGGCATTCACCATCCTACCAATGATCAAATCTATGACTTTGGTCTCTTTCTCATTGACAAGATCATACGTCAGGGGGGGAAGTCTCTGGATGAGTTCCCAGATATGCCACAGATAATGGGGCACTGGGAGGGATTGGTAGGGAACCGTTGGATAGCTGAGCAGTGGGACTATGACCCAGCTACAGAGCTAGAAAAAGCCGCCACCAATATTGACAAGCTTAATGCGGAACAGAGGCGTGTCCATGATGAGATCCTCCATTCGGCCATAAATGGAGAGGGTCTTCTGTTCTTTGTCAATGGCCCTGGTGGTACAGGCAAAACCTTTACCTGGAACACCCTGGCTCATTCTATCAGAGGAAGGGGTCTTATTGTCCTATGCATTGCATCTTCAGGAATTGCAGCATTGCTTCTGATTGGGGGCAGAACATCACATGCTATGCTCAAGATTCCAATTCTGATTCATGAGGGTTCTCTATGTGACATCAAAAGAGGCTCACCATTGGCAGAACTTCTCAAGCAGGTCCATTTGATCATATGGGATGAGGTGCCTATGCAGCATCGTCATGTAGTTGAAGCTGTCGACAGAACCTGCAGGGATGTCCTAGAGCGTCCAGATCGTCCATTTGGTGGTATTACTGTGGCTTGGGGTGGAGATTTCCAGCAAACTCTGCCTGTTGTTCCTCGAGGTAACAAGGAGGAGATCGTGGGTGCTTCGATCCAAAGATCCCCTTTGTGGCATCATGTCAAGGTCCTCCATCTTACTCAAAATATGCGAGTCGACCCCCATGATCCCCAGAGTGAACAATTTGCTCAGTGGCTCTCTGATGTTGGTCAGGGAAAGGATCTCCCTTTGGACAATTCATTCACACTTCCTCAGCACATGATCTGTGGACCACAGGTGTCAGATCTCATTGCAGCTATCTATCCTAACATTGGTACTGGGGAGGCACTCCAAGACAAATACTTTTTGGAACGTGCCATCCTTTGCCCTCGCAATATGGAAATGGATGAGATTAATGCTGAGGTGCTCAATGTATTCCCTGGGGAGGAGCGTCTCTATCCCAGTGCAGACTCAGTCAAAGGAAATGAAGATGGCAACGTGTATCCTGTGGAGTATCTCAACTCACTCAACATGGGTGGGCTTCCTCCATCTCAACTCAGGCTTAAACCTGGAGTGGTACTCATGCTTCTTTGGAATATTGACCTTGGTCGTGGACTCTGCAATGGTACAAGGTTGCGTCTCATCAATATGACCAACAGGGTACTCTTTGTGAGGATCATTTCTGGACCATTTGCAGGAGAGACTGCATTTATCCCTAGGATTACAGTGACACCCACCTCAGACCAATTGCCATTTGAGCTCCAGCGTCGCCAGTTTCCTGTCAGGCTGGCCTTTGCCATGACTATCAACAAGTCTCAAGGGCAGTCTCTTGGCACGGTAGGCATAGACTTGCGATACGTGGTATTTTCACATGGACAGTTGTATGTTGCAGTGTCAAGAGGCACTAATTGGAACAGAGTCCATATTGGAACAAAACTTCTAATATTGTATACAAAGAAGTGTTGCTGAAGCCTGATTAAATATGTATTTCCATTTGTATTTAATGTATGTAGTTGCATTTCACCAAATAATTCTTTGATTCTATTAACTACCCATGTGCAATGTTAACCCTAAATAACCCGGTGCGAAGCACGGGTCTATTGGCTAGTATATATATACTCATATATGCTGTATTACATAACCATTATGAATATCCTCCTAGGGAGAGACACTGTCATCTCACGATGAAAGCGCTAGAAAAAAAGGAAAAAGCCACCGAGCGCCAGGGGTCCAAACAGACCCATACGGCGCTCGATGGCTGCCCAACCCACTACCATCGTCCTCACGGATGATGACATCCCTCACTTGCGCGAGGAATGGATGGACAAGATCACCGACCTCATCGGCGGTATTCCGTTGGAACTCCCTCCCTTACAGGAGGTGAATCACGAGATCAATCTTATTGATTCCAACAAACGCATGCGGTATAGACTACCCAAGTGTCCCGAACACTTCCAAGAGGAATTGTCCGTAAAGCTAGAACGATACACCACTGCGAAGTGGTAGATACCGGGAGTGGCCCACCAAGCGGTGCCAATGCTGTGTGTACCGAAGAAAAACGGCATGCTATGTACCGTCTTTGACCTGCGACAGCAGAACGAGAACACGGTGAAGGATGTGACGCCCTTCCCAGAACAGGATGTTATCAGGAGCAATGTCGCTCGCTGTAAATACAGGACGAAACTCGATATGTCAGAGGCATACGAGCAAATCCGTATTCATCCCAAAGACATCCCAAAGACAGCCTTTGCGACTATCCTTGGCACATTCAGCAGCCAAGTGATACACATGGGGGACTGCAACGCCCCATCGACATTTCAACGTCTCATGATGTCAATATTGCGCGACTGCATAGGTCGCTTCCTCCATGTCTACATGGATGTCATTTTTATCTTCTCGCACTCGATACAAGAGCAGGAGGAACATCTCCGTATAGTCTTCAACAGACTACGGAGCAGCCATCTCTTCTTAAGTAAAAAGGTTGACCTCTATTCAGAAAGAATGGAGTGCCTTGGCCACATCACAGATGGCCAAGGGGTTCATGCGGATGGAGACAAAATGCAACGCATCTGCGAGTGGAGGAGGCCTCGCACATTTAACAACATGCAGAGATTCCTCGGCCTCATCCAATACCTGGCACACTACATGCCAGACGTCAGCGCATACACCATACCCTTATCGGGATGTGTGTGCAACAACTGTCCGTTTGAATAGACGCCGTTGTTGGACAAATGCTTCCACAGCATAAGGGTGCTGGCCTGCAAGGCCCCAATCCTGCGTCCCATCGATGCACGGAATGCGGACCCAATATGGGTCATCACAGATGGTTCAAAGTCTGGTGTCGGTGCCATATACGGCCAGGGACCAGACTGGAGAACCTGTCGGCCAGCTGGCTTCTTGTCAAAGAAGTTCAGTGTTGCACAGCAACACTACAGAACACACGAGCACGAAACTATCGCTGTGCTCAAAGCCCTCATGAAGTGGGAAGACAAACTGCTAGGGCGAAAGTTCACCCTAGTCACAGACCACAAGGGTCTCAAGTACTTTGAGACCCAAAAGAACCTGTCTGATAGACAGGTCCGGTGGTGGGAGCTTTTATCCCGCTTCAATTACAACACCGTCCACGTTGACAGCGTTGAGAACAAAGTAGCGGACTGCTTATCCCACTACTATGAGAGCAATACAGGTGACAAGAAGCACCCAGATCACGTCTTTGTCAATGCAGATGTGCAACTAGCCCCAGACGGTGAGCTAATGCCCACCAACCGATACATGGAGCTGTGTACAGCAGCTATGAGGCAATCAACTCGCCTCGCGGAAAAAAAACAGAGCTGCGAACATTAGAGGCAGCGGCTATGAACGAAGGCTCTGTCAAGGAACCTCGCCACGACACGTCATTGCCAGACAATGACAACGACAACGACATCCACGTCATTGCCGCAGGCAATGACGGGGCTCCCCTACACATAAGCGTAGAAGAGAACTTGGACCTGCCAAAAGTCCTACGTGACTCCTACCATAAGGAGCCAATGTTCGCAAAGATCATGGCAAACACGGATGCACATCCAAGATTCAGCATCCAGGATGGGCTGATTTGGGCGAAGAATCAGCTCAAGAGGGATGTCATAGCCATCCCCCAGAATGTATTTCAAGGGGGAAGGAGGCTGGTCGAGATCATAATTGATCACACCCACCAAACAATTGGCCATTACGGTCAACTGAAAACTTCGAATTACATTCGAAGAACATACTGGTGGCCCAGTATGGCCTTGGACATCGAGGCATTCTGCACTTCGTGCGCGAAGTGTCAGACCACCAAGACAGGCACGCAGCGGCCTGCAGGGCTACTACATAGCCTGCCCATACCTGATAGACCATGGCAATCTATCAGGATCGACTTCATGGGCCCATTGCCCAAGTCGAATGACTGTGATTACCTCATGGTAATCATAGATAGACTCACGTCTCACATACACCTCGTCCCAACAACGATGAGTGTGACAGCTAAAGGAATAGCCTGGCTATTCCTGAAGGAAGTCGTAAGACTTCATGGAGTCCTAGACTCCATAGTTTCAGATCGAGACTCAAAGTTCACATCCATATTCTTGCATGAGCTGCAACGACTCATGGGGACGAAACTCCTCATGTCCACCACGTTCCATCCTCAAATGGATGGTGCGACTGAACGGGCAAACCATTCGATAGGTCAGATTCTTCGATCAGTTGTCAAAGACGACCGGAAGGACTGGGCCAGCAAGTGCTCAATGGTCGAGGTTGCTTTAAACAACAACGTCAGCTCGACAACAGGGTTTGCGCCCTTTGAGCTGAACCACAGATATATGCTGCAGATCGACCTGCCAATGGCCACGGACACTCCCTTCAAGGGAGTGATGAAATTCACACATCAGGCTCGATGGAACCTGATGGCAGCGCACAATGCCATCATAGAGGATCGCGTGACCCAGACGTTTCAAGCTAATAAGAAATGTCGCGAAGGGGACATGTATGCGGTGGGAGACCATGTATACCTGTCGACCCAAAACCTGACCCTGCCGAAAGGGAGGGCCAGGAAGCTAATACCGCGATATATAGGACCATATTGCGTGAAGGAGGCCCAGAACGACACCTCAACAGTAACCCTCAAGTTGCCTGATGAATTGACAAACCGGCACATCACGCCGACATTTCATACCAGCCTCATACGAAGGTATGAAGCGAACAATGACGATCTGTTCCCTCATCGAGAAGCAAAGTCATTCTATGGCTTTGGGGCGAACGACGAGGAAGAGTGGCTCGTCGATGAGATCTTATCCCATCGATGGATAAACTCGAAGGACCTAGAGTTCCAAGTCAGATGGACTCTAGGAGACGTGACATGGGAGCCCATGTCATCATGTAAGGACCTCGAAGCCCTAGATACCTATCTAGAGCTTCAAGGCATGGCCAAACCGCGTGACCTGCCTAAACGGCATTAGGATGCATCGGTCACGTGTGATCACATGACACGCCAAGCCATGGCGCTATAAATTTTCACCTCGGATCTCTCTGAGGGCGCTTCACTTCTTAAGAAGCGACCACCACCATCTTCGTTAGAAGATGGATGGTGTCAAGATTGGTTTTCAGGCGTTAATATTGTGTATTAGTGAACACAGCGAATGCCCGAATAACTTGTGCGAATAAGTATGCCGTTCGGTGAATAGGTGAACCAATGAATGTTCACAAGGTAAGAGGGTTGCCTAAACGGGGCTCCCCCTATCTACAGTCGTAGCAAAATAGCCTGTGGCTCTTGACGATGTAACGTGCAAGGTCTCATGGAAGGGCTGTCTAAGTCTCGACAATCCCTTCGCTGGCGAAGGTGCCCCTTCGGAGCCCTTCGCCAACAGCACAGAAAATGGTTCGAAGGCTAAGGTAACGAAGACGAAGTATGAGAACTCACCAGTGATGCCTAAGTCCTCTGCTAGTCGAAGATGGAAATCTCCAAGAGAAGGCTTAAGACGATGACCACAGCGAGATCAAAGCTGCACAAGATGAACGACGTATGATAATTGAACTGGGGAATATACATGTGAATGTAAACTACTTATATCAAATGCTCGTAGGGTATCAGTGAATAGGAAAGAGGCCATCACGAGTCAGGGTTGGATAGGGGTGCGCAGTCATGATACAACATAGATGGAATAAACATACAATAGAACGAGAGAAGAGGGAGAACATGAAACGACGGAGACTGAAGGTGGCGAAGACACCTGTATATGAAATCATGTCTTGGGGCCCGCATATACACCGCCCTGCACAGGTTCTTCATCTACTGGGTTGATCCCACACGACCTACGGGTAGGATGTCCCGCGAACGTGTTTTGGAACCCTTCAAGACTTTGGTGTTATTGCTAACACTTCAATCTATCAGAACGTGTCGTTTACGAGACTCAAAGAATATTAAACAATGCTGCAGCACAACTCCGGAAATAATTTAATATTTGTACCTTGGTTGCAATCCACATAAGAACTAGTCCAAGTTAATACGGATGGAAGGCAATGCGTTTCTTAGCAGCACTGAACAATAAACTAAAAGACTGTAGGTTCAAGGACACTATCGGGGTCCAAGCGTATTCCAAAATATAAAGGAATGTACTTAGCAGGCGAGTTTATAAATGGATGGCCCTGATAATCTACCAGCGCACAGCAATAAAACGAGGGACGAGTTTTGTGAACAAAGCGACTTGTGAAAGTCTCTAATCAGGAAAATCAACTGACTAGATCGTCTCGGGTATTGGAGTGCGAATGGCAAGACTTTCAATTGACAGACTCACTCTGTAGAATTACACCCGGAGGATTAGTCCAAGTGGCTAAGCAGTAAAGTAACTACTTAACAAGGAATTAGACACTAAAGTAAGTGAATAACCCTAGCTGGGATTAGCAGCTTAGTAAGATGCAAGTCACATGAGGTCACGTGTAGGATAGAAGATGGGTAGATTGGCTGATGAAAGGCAGGCAAAAAGGGCCTCCTTTTATATCGTATTGTACAGGCGCTTAACTAAGCGGTAGGACCTTCTATCTATTAATGGAATGGGGGAATGAGTCACGAAGAAGCTTTCGGAATGTGTAGGAAGGTTCTGTCTGACTCATAATGACTCACAGTGACTAGAAATGACTCCTACTGGTGACTCCACTAGGTTTTCCACCAATCAGGGCTTGATTTGTCAGGAATGAGTCATTAATTGGGCCCATGTGATTCATGACAGCTTGGGTGAGTCATGAGCATGTGACTCACCGAGGTGTGCATGAGTCAGTTGAGTCATTGAGGCTGTACAAGCAAATGACTAGGCTTTTCAAACTCAGAGGCTGAGTCTGAAGGAGCCACCTGACCGGATTTGTGGGTGACCGCAGGTGCACAAGCCGCGAGTGACGCGAGCGTCCGGTCGGAGTTTGAAATCGGAAGTCCGAAACAGAGTTGTGGGGACATGTGTATCCACAACTCTGCTGCACAGAAATAAGTGAGTTTGAGTGGAGACAGCCTCGGAAAAATAGGTATAATTCATAGATAATTAGAGGGATGTTTGAATAGGCCTTATGAGGACAGTAGACATTTTTTATGGGCGATAATTGGTTGTTTTTAAAGGCCTTTGATGCAGACTACAAATTTACAATAAAGAGACATTTGAGAGCTGGTTGTACAGCTAGAACCGAGACCATGTAGTGTGCTGGTTGAACAGCGGTTCCCATACAGAACGCACCCTGCCCATATGAACACCAGAAGGGGGTTGGATCGAAAACCTGATGGAGTTACTGATGAGCCATCATGCCGGAGAGGGATGTCAATCATGATTTGATGGTGTGCCTGTTGGCGAATGATGTGAGCAGCGAATGGTCGTTCAGCGAAATGCGAGGAAGGGCCAACGGAGATGACATAGAGCAGGAGTGGTCGAGGTGGAGGGCGAAGCTGAGCGAACACGGAGGAGGAGTAGCGAAAGGGCGAATGGGGATAACAAGGTGTAGGAAATACACAGGTCATGACAATCCAACCTCAGGTGATCCAGGTGATGGCTCTGGAGGTTCTGACAACGATCGGGACCTCCCCAACCTGCCACCCAAGGACCTCGGTGACCTCAAGGACAATGAGCTGATGCGTTGAGTGTTCATCAAGCTCGCGAAACCTCACGAGTCCGAAGCACCAGCCAAGGTCAAGGAACCAGATAGTTATGACGGTACTGACCAGGCCAAGCTTCGCACCTTCTTCCTCCAATGCATACTCAACTTCTGAGATCGCCCCTCAGCCTTCAAAACTATGGCCTCGAAGGTACAGTATGCTATCTCTTACCTGTCTGGTTCAGCTCTACAGTACTTTGAACTGGCGATCCTCGGCGAGGTCCAACCCAAGCCAGATTGGCTCGAGGACTGGGACAGCTTCAAGGCCGAGCTTGAGCTCAACTTCGGCCCATACGACAACGCTGCCCAAGCCGATATCGACCTCGAGAAGATTGTTATGAAAGAGCACCACAAGGCCGCGCGATTCTTTATCGACTTCGCCCGAGCTTTGACTCGGACTCAGTGGAACAACACGGCCCTCTGACACTTCGCCTACAAGGGCTTGGCCAAACGGATCAAGGACGATTTGCTTCACTTCCCTCGATTCTGCAGCCTCGCCGAGCTCAGGAACTTCGCACTGGAATGCAACAGCCGTTACTGGGAGCGTAAGGAATATGACGCTATGATCAATGGTCGTAGCTCCCAGCCTGCACACACCGCTAATCAGTCCAGCAGCAATGCCACTAGCAACAATCAGTCTGCCAGAAGTTCCAATAACAACAAGAACCGCAACAAGACCAACAACAATGGCAAGGGTTCCAACAACAACTCTTCAAACAACAAGAGCCAGCCCGACATATCGAGCAAGCTCGGGAAAGACGGTAAACTGCTTCCTGAGGAGCGCCAACGTCGGGTTGACCAGGGCCTTTGCCTGCTTTGCAGCACCAAAGGCCACATCGTCAAGGACTGCTCGAAGACCAAGTCTACCAACGGTAGCGGTTCTAAAGGTCAGGCAGCGAAGACCCCGAACGAGGGGACTTTGGCCTCCATTACGGAGGTGAAAAAATAGGTAGCAACCTCAGAACCACACAATCCGAGGATTGCGGTAACCTCACCCGTGTGCTCAGACTCAGTGCCGCTTCTCATTCGTTGTCCAAAGATTCCCTTAATGTAAACCTAACCTCCCCTTCGCTTCCTGACATCTCTTTTGTTGCATTAGTTGACTGCGGGTCTTCCGATTGTTTTATTGAATCCAGATTTGTCCAGAAGTACTCTATGCCTGCTTAGCCTGTCTCTCCTATACCCTTGAAACTATTTGATGGTAGTACTAACACTACCATTACCCAAGCTCTAGACCTCTGTATCTGCTTTCCGACTGGCGAACAACAATGGGTTACCTTCAACATAACCTCGCTCGACTCAAGTTGCTCTCATGCTTACCACCTCGTATGGGTGGCCAAGGGTGATGAATGGAAAACCGCCTTCAGGACTCGCTATGGGTTGTTTGAATGGTTGGTTATGCCATTTGGTCTCACTAACAGCCTGCTGCTTTCCAGAGATTCATGAACGAGATTTTCGCCGACCTTTTGGACGTTTGTGTGGTGGTATACTTGGATGACATTCTAATCTATTCCAGTGACCCCTCCAAACATGTTGAACATGTCAAGGAAGTCTTGCGACGACTGCGACTCAACAACCTCTTCGCCAAAGAGGACAAATGCGAGTTTCATCGCGATTCGGTTGAATTCCTCGGCCACATACTCTCTCCCGAGGGCCTCACTATGGTGGACGACAAGGTAAAGGTCATTCAAGACTGGCCTGAACCTCGCGAACTGCGCGACATCCAATCTTTCCTCGGTTTCGCCAATTTCTACCGACGTTTCATTCACAACTACTCGGACATCACCATTCCTCTCACCTGACTTACCCGCAAGGGTACCCCTTGGAACTTTTCCGAGGATTGTCGACAAGCCTTCAACGTGTTGAAAAAAGCGTTCACTACTGCTCCTATCCTTACCCACTGGATTCCTGATCTTCCACTAGTTGTAGAGACTGATGCTTCAGATTACGCTTTAGCGGCAATCTTATCGTTGCGAACCTCGGAAGGTGAACTTCATCCCGTCGCTTTTCACTCCCACACATTCACCTCTACCGAGCTCAACTACGATGTTTACGACAAGGAGCTCCTAGCGATCTTTGAAGCTTTTCAACGCTGGCGACAATACCTCGAGGGTTCTGGCGACCCTGTCGACATTATAACCGATCATAAGAACCCTGAATACTTTTCAACAACGAAGCTCTTAACCCGTCGACAAGCTCGGTGGTCAGAATACCTCTCCCAATTCAACCTTGCCATCCGTTTCCGACCTGGTCGCCTTGGAACGAAGCCTGACTCTCTCACTAGACGATGGGACGTCTACCTTAAAGAGGGGAATAGCGACTATGCCACCATAAACCCACAGAACCTACGGCCAGTGTTTACTCAACACCAGCTGGCATCGTCCCTTAGAGCTACTAACCTCGCTCCCGTCGTACTCCGAGCCGCTTCGCTGCTTGATACCGAGCAGATCCGAGCTGACATACTAGCGAACCTCCCCTCGGACCCCATAGCCAAGTCGCACCTCGGCTTGGTTAATGACCCGAGGTGGACCACAGACCCTGAGGACTTCCTCAAGCTTGAAAACTGAACCTATGTTCCAGCGGCCCAAGACCTTCGACTTCGCATCCTGCAATATAAGCACGACCACATTCTCTCGGGACACTTCGGGGTTAACAAGACCTTGGAGCTGATCCGACGAGACTACACTTGGCCAGGGATTAGATCCTTTGTCAAGGAGTATTGCAAGACGTGTACCACTTGTATGCGAAGCAAGCCGCAACGTCACAAGCCCTATGGTCTCCTCAAACAACTTCCCATACCTGAGAAGCCTTGGAATTCCATCTCTATGGATTTCATTGAGCAGCTTCCCCCTTCATCCAAGTTCACCTCCATACCAGTGATTGTTGACCGCTTCACTAAGCAGGTTATCTTCATTCCAACCACCGACAAGATAACCTCGCAAGAGCTCGCTCACCTCTTCGTCCTCCATGTCTTTTCCAAGCATGGAGTCCCCTCACACGTCACCTCGGACAGGGGTTCCGAGTTCGTCTCGCACTTCTGGCGTTCTCTAGGGAAAGCCTTGGACATGCGGTTGCATTTCACCTCGGGATATCATCCCGAGGGTGATGGTCAGACCGAGCATACTAACCAGACCTTGGAACAGTACCTCAGGATCTACTGCAACTATCAGCAGTCCAACTGGGCTTTGCTCCTTCCCCTAGCCGAGTTCACTTACAACAATGCGCCTAGCGCAACCACTGGTATATCCCCGTTCTTTGCTAACAAGGGTTACCACCCAAACCTCGTGGTTCACCCCGAGCGCGACCTCGCCTCGGCACAAGCTCGAGACTTCATGGTTGACCTGGACGAGCTTCACCAAGAACTTCGCCGCACCATCCTCGAGGCTCAGAAGACCTACCAAGCCTCGGCCGGTGTTCGTCGCAAGCCCGCCCCTGATTTCCAAGTAGGATCCCTCGCCTTTGTAAAGGCACAGTACTTCAGAACAACTTGGCCCACTAAGAAGCTCGCCGAGAAGTTTTTGGGTCCTTTTGAGATCATTTCCCGAGCGGGTACTCACTCCTTCACCCTTCGACTTCCAGAACACATGCATTCAGTCCGTCCAGTATTCCACGTATCCATGCTCGAACCAGCCTTGCCCAACACCTCCCGAACCGAGTTCAGCCAACTCCGCCCCCAGTCGTTATCGACGGCGAGCCCGAGTTTGAAGTCTCCAAAATCCTCAACTCCAAGATCGATAATAGACGAAAGAGCTGCAAGCTGCTCTATCTCGTTAGGTGGACTGGTTACGAAGGTACCGACGAAGAAACCTCATGGATCCTCGCTTCCGAGCTTGATCATGCCTCGGAGCTGGTCACTGACTTCCACGAGTCTTATCCGGGCAAGCCAGGACCGCTGACTGCTCTATGGTCATCTCCTTGTTTAACCCCCATGACCCCCAGTAGTTAGATAACAAAAAATCCTCACAGTCGAACAACAAACAAAAAGAAAAAGAAAAACACCAAGAAATTCCATTATTCCCTTAGTTAGTTACTCCAACACCCTCATATCTTCCCCCTCGCTATCCTTGCCTGACTCCTCCTCATTACTACTACTACTTCACTCCACCAGACCCCCATGTCCCCCATAATTCGCCAAGTCTCTCGCCCCCTGCATCCGCTTCAAGTAATTCTGCCTCCGCCTTATACTCATGAATTCCACATCCGCCCTGTTCATCCTATCATTCGCTGCCCTAAACTCCCCCAGCAACTCGCAGACCTTCTCCCCAACCTCACCAACCTTCTTCCCCACATCCCTCACCGCCGCTATCAGTTCCTTCATCTCAGCACTTCGTTCCGACCTTTTCATCTTCTTGTCCTTCTTCGCCCTCCGACCTTCCTCCACCTCGGCCTCCTTCCCCTCACTCTGCCTCACCTCTCCAACCTCTCTTCCCTCACTCTGCCTCGCTCCCCCAGCCTCCTTTCCCTTCTCCTCACTCAACCTCGCTTCCATCCACTCCGCCCTCACCTCCAAGTTCCGCTCGACCCAATCGCTCGAGTTGTCGTCATCTTCAACCTCGTCCCAGCCTTCACCTCTTTCCTTGGCCTCGGTCCGTCCTCGCTGTCCCCACTCCTCGCCCGCTTCTTGCCCGCCTCACTCGCCTGACCTTTCCCCGGGTTCGCCTTGCTGCGATGACCATGGGCTATACTACAGCCCAACGATCGTGTCCTGCACCATACGCAGGCACCCTGGTCTTTAAGCTTGGCCTTTCCAGCTACTTAACATCGGGCCGGGATCTAGATTCAAGGATAGGCAAACCTTGTTCATATTACAGCCTCGAGGGTCTCGGCCATAAGGAGGGGATACTGTAAGAACCCGGCCTTTGGCCGGTTACTTACTGGTATAACCTTTCTTCCGAGCCCGAGCCTTGTGATACTTGTGCCCAAGTACTTATGATGCTTATCCTGCACCCAAGCCCGAGCTAGAGCTAGAGCTCATATCCAACCTGGATCCCATGCCCGTATCCCCTTAGTTACTGATTCCGCTCCATCACGCATCATTCGTATATTACCTCGCCCTGACCTCGCCCCCCGACCTCACCCTGACCTCCCCCTAATATGCTTGCCCCTGACTCGTACCCTCACTCGTATATAAACCCACTTGTACGCATTCCTACTGCTCAGTCTGAAAATCAACTATCGTATACTTTGATCCCTAGTTAGTTTCTAAGCCTCGCCTCTTAAGCCAAACCTCGCCTCTTATTCGTTTGCCTCCGAAGTTGGGACTCGTGCGTAGGGTTGGCGCAGCACATAAGCTGAAGCCTAGTCCCTCTCCGACTTCCCCATCAGAACCTCGCCCCGTAGCCTCGGACCTTACCCCGGGTTTCGCCCCCGAGCTCGGTCAACCTTACAAAGGATCATATCGTAACACTTTGATAGAGTGAGTGGATGGAGGGACACTGTGAGGTACTGAGGGGGCAAGGGTTTGAGCGGCAGCAACAGCAGCGGTGGTGGCAGCATGGGCTAAGTGGTCATGAACATTAGCAATCTGACTGTGCAACTCCTGATTCTGCAGTTGAAGTTACTGCAGCTGCTGTGTTTGACTGGAAAGGAGACCTCAAAGGAATGGCCCATGTTCACCCAGGGAGTCCCAGTATGCATCTGGGAGTTGGTCTGCCATAGGCTGAGATGAAGGTTGGTTAAGAAAAGTGTGTGGGGTCGTCTTATGAGCTTGATCTTCTGTGAGGGCAACACTGATGACGAAGCCACAACCAAAAGATACTGAAGGTGATAAGAGCCGATACTAGGACAGTGACCAACTGTGTAGTGGGTATCCTCAGTTTGTAAATCTACCAATGATAGATACATGGGGACTTGCCTGTATAGTGGGTATCCTCAGAGATCAAGCTGAGGAAACACTACCACACTGGCTACAGTCTTATAGCGCTGGCAAGGCTTATATAATAGGGGAGATGGAAACTTGTAGAAGGTTGTGAAAACTCGTGGAAGGTGATAGAAACTCATAGGAGGTTATGGAAAGTGACGGAAGGTGACAGAAAGTGACAGAAGGTTATGGAAAGTGACAGAAGGTGACAGAAACTCATGGAAGGAAATGGAAACTCATGGAATGAAACGTGTGAACCCTGACACTGGTCCACAGTTTGATAACTTTGTGCACTCTGCATATGGGGGTAGCTGATCTACCAGCTTGCAAACCCCTGGAATGTGTCAATTGGCTAGAAATGCTGCCAGCACTGGTGTATGCACTACTTGGGCTTGGAAACACATCATTCCAGTGTGCATATTTCTAATCTTGTACTTGTGCTCTTTTCTCAAGACAAGACAGTGGTTCCAACCCTGGTGTGCTGCCCTCATTGCCTCCATTGCCTGCACACAAATGGTTATATATGAGCAAAAAAGGGAGTATGTTGGTAGCCAACCTATGGGAGATGATAGTGCTCTGGTCACCTAGAGGGCTGCCTCAGAATCCTATGAAGAGAAGTTTAACAGGAGGGACCTCGTCCACATCTCCAAAGAAACCCCGCCTGTCCACAGCACCGAAGCAGCCTTCAATTCTGAGTATTCATGTCTGTACATTATGTACACAACTGCAAGACATGCTCTGTGATGCCGTGTTCACTGTTAGATACCATTGTGAGCAAGGGTTCTGCCGAGCGCACGCCGGCCCTCCCTCGAGTTACATGATATTAATAATAAACCTGGAATTTTCTTTTCTTTCCAGTCACCGTCACCACGCATTGTCGTCAGAGTGGGGGTCGCTTCCTTGGCACAATCGGTAGTTGGGCTAGTACTGCTAGGAACA
Source organism: Gautieria morchelliformis (assembly GCA_015179125.1). Lineage (NCBI taxonomy): Eukaryota > Fungi > Basidiomycota > Agaricomycetes > Gomphales > Gomphaceae > Gautieria > Gautieria morchelliformis. Next base: position 30,443 of record WHVA01000577.1, on the reverse strand, counting down.
TCGTATAGAAGTATATGTTTCTATTACTGTAATGATTTCATGGGTCATATTTATACATAGTAAAATCTATCCCCTTGCTCTGCTAGGGCTCTCCCACTGGAAAATCGTGGGATAGCTGCAGGCACCAGGCACATGGGCACGTGCACTAGTGCCCTTGCCGCGTCGGCATGGGCTACTTTTGGTCATACTTGCGTGTCATACGTGTCTCTCTTCGCGCGATTTTCTTAAGTGTCCTATTGTCGTGGCCTCTCCCCAACATTCCAATCGTTCAGGTACTGTTCCTATCCCACTCCTACAGCTTTCTTTCTGTTTTCAAGGTAGTGTTGCAAATGTCTCGTTATTTCCGGGTGCATTTGCAGGATCTTTTCTTAAGTGTCCTATTGTCGCATTGGCACAGCCTACTTTTGGTCATACTTGCGTTACTTGCATGTCATATGTGTCTCTCTTTGCGCGTTTTTCTTAAGTGTCCTAATGTCGTGGCCACTCCCCAACATTCCAATCGTTCAAGTAGATTGTCATGGCCAAGTGCTGTTGCCGCATCGGCACGGCCTACTTTTGGTCATACTTGCGTTACTTGCGTGTCGTCTGTGTCTCTCTTCACGCGATTATCTTAAGTGTCCTAATGTCGTGGCCACTCTCCAACTTTCCAACCGTTCAAGTATGGTTCCTATCCCCCTCCTACGGCTTTCTTTCTCTTTTCATGGTGGTGTTGCAAATGTCTTGTTATTTATGGGTGCGTCTGCAGGTTCTTTTCTTGAGTGTCCTAATGTCGTGGCCAGTCCTCAACTTTCCAATCGTTCAAGTGCGGATCGCATCCGCCTCCTGCGGCTTTCTTTCTGATTTCAAGGTAGTTCCTAATGTCGTGGCCACTCCTCAACATTCCAATGGTTCAAGTACGGACCATATCCCTCTCCTACGCATTTATTTCTGATTTCAAGGTAGTTTTGCAAAAGTCTCGTTATTTCCGGGTGCGTCTGCAGGTTCGTCGTTCGACTGTCCTCTTTCGTCCCTTATTTTTGATCCGTGTCCGTGTCCATGTCCCTTTCCTACAGCTCTTGTTTGTCCTGTGCTACTATCATGCAGAAAAATCCTTGTGTTGTAAATGGAGGTGTCACCCTCACACACTATCTCTTCGACGTACGCACATTCATTACATGGATTTGTACTTACGGGCTCACTTGTTCTCCAGGAAAAATTTGTGGATAGCCCTGACGGCCGTGAAGGCGGCAGCGAAGTCAATGGTCAGTTTCCCAACTTCATACTACGAAAGATAAGTGTAATTTGTGTGGTGTTCGCCCAGCCATGCGTTCAACCGACGACGATGACCAAGGTACGACCTAATTGCTTTGTTGAAGGTACACGTGCCTGACTCGTATTCTAAAAGACCCTTTCAGCTTCGCTACTTGGCTTGTGACCGATGCCGCAAGAGATGCAATGAATGCTGTGAAACACACGCACGACTTTTCTCCCCTCCCCGCCTTCGACGTCAACGGAGACCCTATCGTACCGTCCCAGTACGATAGATTGCTAAAAGGGGCCGTCGTGGAGGTGCACTTCGCCCTCACGAGCTGGGTATTCGCTGGTAGGAGTGCTAAGGCCATGAGCATACCCTTGATTCGCGAGATGTTGGTCATATCTCCCCCGAAACCTCCGGTTGCATCTCCCATGAAAAGGAAGAATGTAAGGGATGGCCATAAGAAAAAGATTCACGCATAACGTTCTTAGTCACATAGCCTTTGTCGTGTAAATTAATTGGCCAAATGTTTACCGTCTTGCTCAATTCCAGTGCAAGGGGACTGCCGGTATCGGCCCTTACTCTAGTAAACACATGGAAAATGAAATGGTTGTCGGGCGACTCATAAGCCCGTCTTCAAGTTCGGAAGACGGGCAATTAAATCGCCAGGCCGAGCGTACTCGAGCGTAACATTTGTCTTGGCCTTCACCAGAACCGCTATCAGGGTGGACAGAAAACTTCCTGTGCGGGCAGAGACGGGCCGGAATGGGATATAATAACAGAATATGGGAGCCGAGTCACGCGTATGCATGGCGTCGTTGAGACTCCAAAGGCTGGGACAGTGGGACAGTATAAGTATCCGTGCGGAATTCCGAGAAGCATTTGTACCACTCACAACGGCCGCCCGGTATAAAGTTAGAGAATTATGTGTGAGGCAATTTGAAAAGCGCAAGTGTCTAAAAAACTTGCATAATGCGCAGCATGGCCGAGTCCAAGTGAGTTGACATGGCTGGTGAGGCGCATGTATCTCCCTTTTGGTCCTGCCACCGTATCTTGACATTCGCGCATTGCTATATAGAATATATATCGCAGGTCTCCTATCGCATAATGTGACCCTCACCAGCGTATACCCCTGTGGTCGTTATCGTCCCTATTTCCACGACGCTCAATGTCAAGCCACCAAGGACGGTGGCGTCATCGCAGGCCTTGAGGTCCTGCGTGTCACCAACCATTCAGCCGCTGCCATCGCATACGGTCTGGATAAGGAAGGCGGCGAGAGTTAGGTCATTGCCTATGACCTTGCTCGAGTGTTTCGTTACTCTTCATCAATGACGGTGTTTTCAAGTGATATTTCTCGTTAGCGGATACGCTGGTAGGATGATCCACCAAAGCACTTAAAGCATGTAGATCTACTGAGCGTAAGGTTGAATCGGGAAATGCGGCCGGGACATCACTAAGCTATCACGTGACCGCTTGCATATGCTGCCCACACCCATCGATCGATAGCGACCCATGTTTCTGAATCTTCGCTACGGGATGCTACGGCACTTAACCTGCGCCTCGTACAGTGCTATCAACTTCTATACTGGACTGATTCACGCATGGTGAATTGTCCACACCGCCGCCTGGTACTCATCCCCGAACTCCTCCTGGTCGTACTGTCCCAGCCGCATGTTGGATTGAGCGCACCTGCTGGCTGACTGCAAGGCTGATGGCGACACCTTTTCCTCTACTCTCGTCGATGTATTTGCATTGTAATCCTTTGCACATGCCCTCATGTGCCGGTTGAGAGAGTCCGGTCTCATGTACCTCTTGTTTGGGTTGTTGGGGTGGCGGCAGAAGGTAAATGGACACCGCGCAGCATAGCTGTTTCCTACTTGCAGCCTAGCTGGCGTGTTCATGATAGTTGCCTCAGCCATGACCATCTTCTTCTTCTGGATTTGTTTCCACTCCTTCATCGCATGGCAGCTATACCAATGTCGCGCGACTTTCCATCCGGCAATGGAGGCCATGTTGAGGCCACACGGTTTGCCTTTTCGCGACACGTACTTACAGATGCGCTCTTCTGTAAGCATGATGTCTGTAATAGGCGCTGTGGGCGGGGTGCGGCGGGGGCGGGGGCGGCGGCGAGTGCGGGTAGGGCTCGGTGTAGTTGGTGTTGGGGTCTTTGGCACTGAATTGCGCAGCGCGGGATCGTTGACCGGCCTGGAGCCTCCCTCCAACTGCTCCAGACGAGCGGTCATGGTCGGTGGCACGAATGTGGTATCACATGCGTGGCCATCGTCGTGACTATAGTTGTTTGGTTGGTAGTTGGGGATGGATCTGTCCAATCATCGGTTAAACGCTGTTCGCACGTCTCCCAACATGTACTCACTGGTTCTGAACCCCAACTACGACTTGTGGATGCTTGCTGCCTGTTTGGTTCCGACTATGGGCCGTCGCTTCGTTGCCGTAGCTTGACAACGATGCCCCTAGACAAGGTATATCAGCATGAGCCCCCTCCGTGTCTCGCTAAGCACAGTAGAAAGGTTACGCACAGTTGATTGCAGCAAGCTCAGTATATCGTAATTGGACAGAGTCTTGCGACAGCGGGAGGTGACTATGGGCTTCACTCGTCCACTCGTAATATTGGAACCCAGTGCCGTTGACAGGCATGGAGCCCTGGGCGGTTGCACTGTCGGTAAATGTCATGGTTTGAGTGGGGGTATCAACGTGACATTTCTCTGCCGCGACGAGGTACCTCTGGTGTGCCTGATTTGTGCAAGCAGTGTCCTGTTCATGTGAGTGTTGCTCCCAGGAACTAGGAAAGCGTGGCGTCAGTGTATGCGCTATCGACAAGTCAGCGATGCGTACTTTTGCGGTTGCTGGAGGGGATGCGATGCACGCGTCATCCAGGTATTCCAGGACGAGTGCGTGGGCACAGGGCGAATGCCCAGGTTATTGTGCGGGTTAGGGTAACCTTTTCGTCGATTTATGGTGAGTTCAGGGACGGCTATATGAAAGCTGGACGTACCTGGGGACCCGATCGCTTCGACGTGGTGAGCGTCGAGCGCGTCCATTCTTGCCCCGTTTGCCGCCACGTCCGCATAGTGGTTGGAGACGAGGAATGGACCGGGTGCGTAAATCTCGCGGGGCGGGACGGATCTTGGCGCAATGCGTGAGGTGATCGTGCTACCCTGCTCTGCCACTGTGAGGACGGCATCTTGACCAGCAAACACACCCTGTAACCCGGTTGATGGGTCGATCGCGCTGGTGAGCGCGTGTGCCGGGTCGAAACCGCCAATGGTATCCCACGGGACCCTATGATGCCGCAAGACAAGATCGGATCCACCTTAACGGACAAGCTGAGGAGACTCACGTATGGTCTGGACGGTGATTCACACTTGAGCTGGCAGTAATATAAGCATGCGATAGACACGGTGGCTCAATAGGTCTAGCGGCACAACTGACCTCCGATCGACGACGGCGGGGAAGGATGGAAAGAATGGGTCAAAATACTGAGGCATTCTGTGGCACAAGAAAGCAGTCCACAACTGACTGGTAGGATAGACCTCGTTTTCTTCGCCGTTATATACTCACCTTCGCAGGCGCCTTTATTCAAAGCACCATGCCATCGGAGCGTCCGCAACTATCATCTGGCATACCGTATGTGCTTGTTCCCTACGCGTCAGCCAATCCTTATCGAGGGCTTTGTCTCCGAATGCCCTCGCGGCAACTCAAGTGACGAATGATTCCGAGACAACGACATCGAATAACGTTACTTATCCCTTATAGGATTTCAGGGCCAGATACATTTATATAGCAATATGGATATTTGACGTTAGCGTATTACAGTAGCGTTCTCGAACACATCGGGACGGAAACGGCCATCCGCGAAGGTGCATCGAACCCCCAACTCGGCATCTCAAGTGACATCTTACGGAAGGTCAAATGACAGGGCGCAATTGAAACTATTTAAAATTGACCAGTCTGATAGCGAATGGCAAGCACGTGCAGATCAACATACGAACAGGACCGAAGCGCAGCAATCACTGTCGTGCCTTGTAAAGCTCTGGTGCAGCAGATTAATCGATACTAGTCGATATTTGCATGTGAGGATTATTAGCACTAACTCGTCGACAGCTAGTGGCCACATAATAGAGAGAAGTCTTGCGTCGACTTGATTTACTGTGCCTGTTATTTTTCAGCCCATGACCTTGTGATGACAATAACTAGACGCCAAGAAAAATACCGAGAAGTAGGAAAAATCTTCATATGACATAAACAATGCATGCCGGATGATGCCGACCAGAGCGCAAAAAGAATATTTTGGAAGGACTGTCATGACTAATATAATGTGCCGAAAAGAAATCTAGCGGAAGAGAAGGAAAAAATGGCTAGGAAAATGTCGGTATGCCATTCGAAGTGTAACCCGACCTGTAATCTAGTAGCCTTTTTAACGATACTGCCAACTTAAGTCAGTAGAGTATTACTGGAATTAGGGTTGGCGTACCGATGGTTGCGTACTTCGCTGCGCGATGATGTCCTTCCCCGTGAGAGTCAGATATGCCAGCAGCGAAAAGGGTTTAATACTAGTCTAACCTGAATCATTTGTCGTTCCAATGCAATTTCTAAAAAATTGTCGGCAACGCATGTTATGAAAAAGTTCACTGTACTCACCCCGGTCTTCGATTGGATTCTCCGCTATTCTCATGAGCTCCTTAAACTTATCGTACATGAAATCAGGCATGTTTGCACGTATTTGCACGCCTGGAACACCCCGCTTTGAAAACTTGAGGAAGTAATAGTCCTCGTTGTGCACGCTCAGCGCGCTCCCGTGCTCTAGAGACCACCCTGGCTCACTGAATTCTGCTAGCGCTGTTCTGATTTTGGCACACCGGCCTTGAAGCTCGGCAAGGAACCCAGACTCGAACACTATCAGGTAGGTTCCGCGTGTGCCAAATAAAATGAACCTGAGTGTCGTATCGAAGGTACGGGGGCCAACCCGCTCGCGTGTGGCAAGAATCGCATTCTCGTACATCGTATGAAGATCAGTCGACCAGCCATAGCCAACCATGTGTTTAGCGAAATAACCGTTACGCTCGGCAGGGAATGATATATAGTCGGATTTGGGTGCGGTGGGTGTGCCAATCAGGTGAGCGTGCACATTGGCAGGCAGATTGTTTGAGGAGTGGACTGGAAATGGTCACAAGGGTAAAGGTGCATCATTATCCGCAATCGTTTCTTCACTCACTGTTCTCGGACACGAAATTGCATGCGACCCAGAATTGACAAGACGGATCCATGCTGTATACGTGCAATCAGTGCTCACGCAGTCGACATCTCCTTTCAATGTCATCACCTGATCCAAGAGGTAGCCATGGGTGCCAGCTCTCCAGTTTTCACTTTGTCTGTAAATGACAGTGGGACGCCCTGAGCAGCGTAACGCCTGCCGTAGGACACGAAAAACACGTCAGGAGTGGGCCCAAACACAACAGCCATAAGGGTAGGAGGTAGAGACAGATTGGAGCGTCAATTATTGGCCATGGCAAGCGGGTTTGATGTTCAATTGATGCTGTGGGTGTTTTGTGGGAAATGTTGACGGCAAAGATAATACGCTGAAACTAGTTTTCTTCAACACTCCTCGACGAAAGAAACGTTGTAATGCTACTTTACTCACAGTTGTTCAGTCTGAAAATTGAGTAGCACCAAGATACCACCGCGAGATGTTTGAAGAGGATTAGTCAAGCGCGGTCTCGCGTCGACGCGTATCGGCAGCTGCCGGTACGTGCCACGGGCGGCGTCATACCCTGCTAAGTATCCCAAGACATGTGAGACTGAAGCATCTGTTCTTACCATCTACTCATGGTCTCTTTTACTAGGCCAACATGGCGCAAAATCTCACAGCTATCATTGCTAGTCTTCAAAGTGATAAAGTCAAATCGCGCCAGGACGCTTTAGTACTCATGGATGAAGCCTTGGCTAACGATGATATCGTGGATCGGCTTGCAAGTGCCTCGGGGAGTAGCAAGCGATGGCTTGCAGTATTTCAAGCATTATTTGTTGCTGTCTCCACGGAGAAGGCGAATTGCGTCAAGAAGGGTCTCCACAAAGCTACTGCAGTTTCTATCACGCGACTTGAGAAGGCAGGAAGTGTCGTGCGCAATTCAACGGAGAGAAACGTGAGCCTTCTGCCATACAAGGTGGTTCAACCTCTATTGGAGCATCTCATGAACACCATGGTCGACAAAGCCAGAGACTGTCTTCTGGCCCCGGTATCGCTCAACTATATCAAGAGCATCGTGGTCATTTGCTCTCACAGTCCGCATCTCGATCACTTCGAACCAGATTTATGGGTCTCCCTGGTCTCCCTTGCATTCGCTGTCATCCTGGAAACCAGCCTAGCATCTCCCCGCGGATTTTTGGAGACTAGTTTTGATGGAAACCTGACCCAATTTGACGTGGATATAGACGATCCGTCCCTGGACACTGCCGATGACGATAACGAAGGACCGATTGGATCTAAAAGAGCACGCCCAAATTCGCCTCGGCCCAAGCCGCAGCGACGTTCGATTTCAAGTCCAACTGAAAGCACTCGCACTATGTCGCAGGAGCAGATTGAATTTATGAGCCTTCTGGTTATTCTACTACGATCACCCCAGGCCCCTTACTTGAAGCCAGGCATTGCCCAGAATATCCTGGATAGGATCCATCAATTCTTCGTTATGTTCCCGACCTGGAGTATCGCTCACACCAACGCCGTAGTTTCCGTCAATCTCGTTTTCTCCCAGTTGGAATTGAATATGACTAAAATATGCACCGACTTTGCCCTGAAGATGTGGTCACCATTACTCTCCTATTGGAACGGAAAGGAGAAAAAAGACAAGGTTGTCCGAGAAGAACTAGTGGTCACAATGATTACCTTCTTCCATCTTATTACGGTTCCAAATGTGGCAGAAATTTCCAGGAACCGGGTTCAGGAACGGGTCACCGAGTTTTACGAGTGCCTTCAAGACGACATCGACCGATCCATATTTGAGAGTCTGCCTCTGGATTCGTTGCGCCTGCATCTCCGAAAGTCCAGTGACGTGAGCACGGTTTTCGATGCTGTGACATTCCGTTCTGGGTATAAGTTTGATCCCCCTCATGCGCTGTCGTGGGCAATTTTGGAGCTTCATGCAGACTGTGCAAGAGCGGTATGTGTAATCTATGATAATATACCTAGTCGGCCCACTGAGAGCATTTTCTTCAGCTTCATCTGTATTCCGAAGGATATGACGGCCGAACACAGCCCAAACGGCGGCGACGTGAATCGCCCCTGACAGATATTCTGTCCTTAGTGCGGAAGGACACTATTCCACCTAAAAGGCGGTCGGACACCCTGCAGGTCCTCCTATTCGTAATTGACCGACACTGGCAGGATCTTCATGACGTTTTGCAGCAGGAGATTTGCAACACCTTACTGAATCTCTTGGTGCAAGACGACCTTGCTATGCAATCGTGGACCTTCCTATGTCTAGGCGCCATAGCAGCCGCGCCAGGTACAGTTGACGATAGCTCCATAGATTGGAACGCTATGTGGAGCCAGGCCGTTCATCGTACAAGTGTTCTAGGCGTCGGACGTGCGGCATCTCACGCCGCACATGTCTTGCTTGCAAGTCAAAGACTTCCCATACACCGCGTGCTAGCAGAGATTGAGGGCTTTGCCGCCAATCTCGTCATCCAGGGACCCACATTTCCGTTCGATAGTGTCTGCGCATTTGTGTGCGATTGTCTCCGTATCGCAAGCCAAGACATGCGTTTGTATCGGTCCCAGGTCCCCGACAAAGTCCTTGCCTGGTTGTCACAAAGCTGGACAGTTGTAGGGCCAGATTTGCGTCACCAAATGCCACCCCAGGCCATAGCTGATGTCCTGGCACTATTGGAAGGTGCTTGTGGCTTTTCCAGACTCAGCCGAGTTTCCCTGCGGTATCTGCTACCGGACGGCGTGCTTACTGATACTGTCATCGAACGCCATCGAACTGCTACTCATCGGGATTACCTGCTTCACGCTCGTCTTCCATCGTTCCGTACACCAGATCATTCTCGTCCCCACGACCTGAATTCGGGAAGCCAGCAGTCTACTACTACATCTCTGGTCTCCCCCAGCTTGCGAGAAGTCAAAGCTAATGCTCTTATATTGAGGTCGCTTGACTTACTGTGCGATGAATGGAAGGATGGAGACGATGAATCTATGGATGCAACGCCGGAGAAGGTCCGCCGATGCTTCGACGCAGCTGTCATCGCCCTTTACTTTGAGGCATCTCTTATGCGCAATGGTACACAATCGAACCGACGCGTCATACAGACTGCGTGCAAGCTTGTGGCTCGTGCTACTCCTTGCATCAAGCAATCAAAGTGGAAGCAAAATGAGCGTGCTCTCATCTTGATGGGTCTTGAGCCTCTCGTCTCCGACGGTGAGTCAAGGCGCGAAGACGATCCGTGGGACTTGATACTGGGGCCTGTCAAAGGAAGTGGCGTTAAGCGAACCACACTTGTTACATTGCCTTCGGACATAAATTCCACCAAGCCCGTCACTTTGTCAACCCTAAGGGAACTTCAGAGTGTGGTATGGAAAAGTACCGATGTTTGTAAACGCTATTTGTTTCAAGGTTACTCCAAACTTATACGAAATGCTCTTACTAGGTTCAGGATACCTTCGACCAGGTCATGGCAGATCTTCGCAAAACTCTAGAGGTTCTGACAGTCTCTCAAGTCTTGAGTCACGTCGGGGAGGAGGATGAAGATTTTCGTCATATCCAGATTGCCAACTCAACGCCTTCTACCTCCCGTGCACATGGTCGTGCTAATGAACTCTGTGTTCAGATTTGTATCACGTTTTTGACGGTCGCCCCGATGCTTCAGTCTGGCAGTCACAGTGCAACACATGATAAGCAACTTGTAACATTACTTCAGAAGTGCGAAGCGTCGGCATTCCTCACCCTGGCGCCCGAATTCTTTCAGTCCGTTAGGATGAAATATTTATATGTCACACTGAAAACGGCAGAGATGCTCAAGGATCGACTGGAAGAAGTGCTTAGATCGTATAGTTCCGCCCGCAGCATTAGGTCGACTATGTTGGCGATTCAGTTCTTGCACAGTACGTCTCATCTTTGGATGCAACCTGCTGTCGCGCAATCGCAACTCTGCAAAGGGGTTCGACTGCTTCACGACTGGCTTTCAGGAATGGCTTCAGAAGGCAAAATGGCATCGTGGAGGGTTCGAGATCGCTTTGTGTGTTATCTTGACCATTACTTGGCCATCGACCCGGGTGAAGTATTCTGGTCCCCACCTGTTGAAGATTATACTGCTAAGAACGAAGGGGAGTTCCCGCAGCCAGACACGGACCGTCTGCCTTCCCACATCTTACCTAGAATAGCCGACGACGAAGACATCCGTGTGCGGATCCGTCTTGCTGTCGCGAATGGTCGGCTGCTACGTACAACAGAAATTACCAAGGTCGACCCAATGCCCATATATGAGAGAGTGAAGAATGGACTTTCAGTGTACTTGGACCAGTAAGTTATAAGTTGATATTGGTATTGCCAGAGCTCTATGTTTATGTCAGGTTCGAGCATATGCTGACGAGATTTCTACACCTCGGCAATGCAATGGTTGTCAGCTCGGCGGTGCGACGAGGGCCTTACTGGCACTTGCTGGAGACTTGCCTCCATGATGTTAGCTATACAGCAGTCGTCGAAGCGGTCCTTTCAGCGGTGGCTACGCGTCTGGGGTTTCCGAGCTTACGCAGCCTTTTCGAGGCGTATGCCTCGCAACTCGTGGTCTCAATCTTGCAATCAGAGAAGGACTTCTTCCGTTTTCCCCCGTCTCTCCTTGGATACGAAAATAGGAGGCAGTGCGGTCATGCTACTTTCACTCTACTTGCCCCAATGGTCTTCGTAACCACTGTTGCAGACTCAACGGCTGTGGTAAACCTAAGGTCAAGAACCTTCGCTGACCACTGTGACAAAGCTCAGAAGTCTGTATCGGAGGGTCTAACAGAATGTTTTGCGGACGTCGTGGCTATCACCATTTTGAATTGGATCGATACAAGCGATGACGCATGTGAAACGTCTCAAGCAATCGCTCATGAAATACACAGAATCTCTACAGCGGCCAGTGATGCCACTGAACCTAATGCAATATTGCAAGCCCAGTTGGACAGGATCGTGTTCTCAATCATGAGGGCAGTCTGTGATACCGACTATTCCGCTGAGGGCACCATTTCTCAAGCCTTGGATGAACAGAATCGTTCAGACCGAGCTAGTGCAGCGTTTGCTGCCTTGAATGTCCATCGAAAGCCAGAGGATTTTACCATGCACTATCCAAACACACCAGCCTTTAGTGCTCTCACTGTCTGGCGGTCTCTAAAATGGCTCGATCAACACATTGGCGGCGTTTTCGACCCATCGATCGTCTATCACGTTATACATTATTTATTCGCGGCTGTAGGAGACTCCCCTCTTGTCAATGAGCAAATGCGTCTCTTACACGCGTTGAATATTTGGATCTCCATCAATGGTCCTTCTTTCCAAGATCGTACCCTGCTTCGTACACTGCTGCGCGGTGCCATCATTTTGCTATCCCAATCTGACCTGGCACGTGTAGCCCAAGGGATGATTGGGTGGACTTTTGGCAATTATGCCTCATTCAAATCTCTTGAGCCAACCTTTCCTGATCTTCTAGGTCGTATAGCCCGGATAGCGCATGATTACGCCCAGGAGGTGGACGATCCTATCCTTGCCGCGTTGGGAACTGAACTTCTGGATTGGCTCGAGAACGAAGCTTGGGTGTTCACCAAAAACGTTATCAAGCCCCAGGTCATTAGTGCTTTGCCGTTATGGCCTCGACATCCCGGCGGGTTACTCGCGCAGGCCGCACAAGGTTGGGATCATTACCAGTCACAGCCGCTTTCCGATCTTCTACGGAACCCGCACGGTTTATCGGACAAGTTTCGCCTCGTTCGTCGCCTCAGCGATCTAACTAACGCTAGCGCATACGCTCGAGAGCAATTCTGCAATGAAGACTTTTGGCACCTCAAGAGTTGCATTCCTCAACACGGAGAAATCCAAGACGAGGATACTGACGCTTTTGTGGATCTTCTGTTCAAGCACGCTGCTCAAATACGTTCATTGGATATCGAGGATGTGCCTTCAGATTTGGCTTCCACCCTGGACGTACAAGAATCACGCACAATTGAAGCCCGGAGCAAAGCTACCGTTTCCCCAATGCGGTCAATTATACTTTCCCTTCTCAATCTCCTGTCTACCGAAGTTGCGGCTCCAATCCACCGCGCATATAGAACCCTTCGAAGTCTATTTGCCTTGCCCATCGCAGAACTGCATGATGGTCATGCATGGGCCGAACAATATCAGGATGAGATATCATATTTGCGTTCGTGTCCTCTTACTCCGATTACGACCTCTTCCCGGTCACTGGAAGAATTTGATACGTTGGAACCTCTACTGACCCGAAACTTTCAACGATGGATTTGTGAGGTGGCCATGCTACTAAGCGATGTTCTTGCCAGCAGTGATCCGTTCTATGCTCAGCTGTCGCCATTGATTCACTCCGAACCAACCTTCGCTACCAAGATGTTACCAGTTCTCGTGCATGGTAACCTGGCGTCCAATCAAAACAATGCACGTACACTCATATCCCGATATTTCTCGTCGATTCTTATGGAGGAAGAAGGATCAGCGTCATGTTGTCAGGCCATAGTGGGAACGGTTTTGCACCTCAGAAACATTAAACCTACCTCCGTGGAACCAGCCGACCCTCTTGCGTATGACAAGTGGCTCGATATTGACTTCCGGCTCTTGAGTCGAGGAGCCATGGCCTGTGGCGCGTACACCACGGCGCTTCTTTTCCTGGAGTTAGCCGCTGATTACTCCCAATCCTCTGGAGCTGCGGCCGCCACAGAAGACATTTTATACGACATATATAGTCATATTGAAGAACCGGACGGGTTTTACGCCATCAAGAGTAGTGATGTGCATGGCTTCCTCACCAGGCGCTTTCATCATGAGGGCCAATGGGATATGGCCTTTAAATTCCACGGTGCTGAGTTTGCTGTTGGTCTCCATGGTTTGCGTGGGGCTGAAGGTATATACCAATCACTCCATTCAAACGGTTTTGACAAGCTGGCTATGGCGGTCCTTCAATCGTCATCGTCTGAGACAATTGGAACAGCACCAGACACCTCCCAGCTGGGTTATGAGCTAGCTTGGCGTACTCAAATGTGGGATTTACCAGAGCCTCGTGGCGATGGGCTGACTGGTTCAGCTCTCTACACAGCTCTTCGCGCCATCCACCGAAATCGTGATCAAGTAACTGTTGACAATGTTTTGAAAAATTCTTCACGTGATGAGATGTTGCGCTTACGTTCCGCTGGCAATGAAGACATGGTCGAGATAAGGTCTAGGGTACAGACACTTATCTGTCTCGGAGAGATCAGAAAGTGGCGTGGAGCCGCTATACAGGATCAGTTGGCCTCCAAGGAGATTTCACCACATGCTTGGGAAGACTTTGTAGACATTTCTGCAGACTTCGAGTGCGTGATTCAGAATGCTTATACTAAAGTTATATACTCACTGGTACTTTTAGTTTTACCACTCTTGAAAACATCATCGCCACTCGTATGAGCCTTCTTTATTCAGTTAAACAAAGAGAACAGCGTGAACAGATCGGAGATCTGGAAACCGACTTCGTGGCTGGCCTGCGGCAACTCGAACAAAAATGTCTCCTGAGGCTCTCTGAGGCCGCACGACACTCGGAAAATTATCAGACGGCCTTGAACGCTATCATGCACGCGCAGCGCTTGGCACGTGTGCCATCTTTCGAGGTTTCTCAAGAATTTGCGAATGTTCTGTGGCTTCTGAAAGAGCATAAGCCAGCTGTGGAATACTTGAAAAACCTCGTGGTGGGTGCAGCGGCACCAGCTCCTAATCATCAAGAGGCCACCAAACGCGCGCTTGTGTTGTCTCGATTGGTACGCAGATGTGGAACATTACTCCAGGTTTAAATTTGCTCTTAACAAGCGATGTGTAGGGCACGTGGAGTTCTGAAGCTTGTTTGCAAAAGCCCACTGACATACGCGAGCAGTATTTCGCTCAGGGAACAACATTGCTCCTCGGAAGCGAGAGCCAGGAGGTGGATGAAACGATGGACCCAGCACTAGCCGTCGTATTTCAGCAATACGCCCTTTTCGCTGAGGAGCAGTATCATGCCATCCTGAGGTCGCCTGAGGTGTCGCGACTCAAGGTGTACGTGGAACGGAAGAAGCAAGAGCTTGAGCAATTGAGCGAAAGCTTACGAAGGACCACGTCTGATTCTTCGCGTAGCCATCTCTCGCAACACCAACGTAAGGCTACGGCTATTTATGAGGAGGATGTCGCCCAGTTCTCCGTCCACACGGAGTCTCGGAAGACTTTCCTGGTTCAAGCGATCGACATGTACTCCCGCTGCCTTCAAGCTTCCGATGAATTCGACGACAGTGCAGTCATTCGATTATGTTCACTCTGGTTTGCGAATTTTGGCGAAAGCGACATCCAGCCGAATTTTAGCCAAGCGTTCGCAAGAATTGCTTCTCGCAAGTTTATCTTTTTGGCGCATCAACTATCAGCCAGGTTATCCAAACCCGACAAGGTCTCAACGAGGGTGTCACATGCCCAAAATAACCTCCAGTCCCTGATCCTGAGGATGTGCAGGGAGCATCCTTTCCACAGCCTTTATCAGGTTTGGGCTTTGCAACAAGGAGCCACGAACAACGAGCATGACAACAGTCGACGGCAGTCTGCCAAGGGTGCCTCTGTTTTCATGAATTCCGGTCGCGGGAGGGCTGCTGCCGACATTCTGCACATGTGTCGCCAGGATGGACCGAACGTTGCACGTGTACAAGCTATCGAATTATTGTGCAGCGCCTACCTTGAATGGGCTCAGTATCCTCTCAAGGGAAAGAGCGCTTATAAAACGAACCGGGTTCAGCACGAGATGCCCAAAATCCGCCTGCGGGACCTTTCCAATCTGCCCGTTCCTGTTAGTACGGCGTACACCCCACTGGACACCACCTTGCAGTATGCCAGCATCGTGACGGTCGCTAAATTTTCCAGGAAATTTACCTTAGCCGGCGGACAAAACCTTCCAAAGATATCTGACTGTGTCGGAAGCGACGGTCGCAACTACAAGCAACTGGCAAGCTTTCCTAGTCGCGTTTCGGATTTTTTGTTAACAGGCTTCCTCGCAGTTTAAAGGTGAAGGTCACGACGATTTAAGACAAGATGCCGTGATGGAACAGGTCTTTGAACTTGTGAATGTCGTTTTGAAGAGGGATCGCCAGACGAGGAAACGGCAATTAGGTGTGCGTTGCTACAAAGTGATCCCGCTTTCCCCTCAGGCCGGTTTGCTGGAGTTTGTTGAGAATACCATGCCTATTGGGGCATGGTTACCGCCAGCTCATCGACGGTGACCGTTAACCTCCTAATACAGGACTATATTCTGACTACCTGCAGATATCACCCCGACGATTTGACTCCCGGAGAGTGCATCGAGGCGCTAAAGGCCGACAGAAAAGCATGCACCCAAGCCAGCGGTATACAGCCCGACAAAATGCGGGAGCGCTTCCTTAAGATGATGCAGAAATTCAGACCCGTGTTTCGCCATTTCTTCACCGAGCGGAACAAGGAGCCTTTGGCCTGGTTCTCGACGCGGCTCAAGTACGCGCGCAGCACGGCGACGACTTCCATTGTCGGCCACATTCTGGGCCTGGGCGACCGCCACGTGTCGAACATCCTAATCGACAAGACCACCGGCGAGCTCGTGCATATAGATCTGGGCATTGCGTTCGACCAGGTCCGCTCAGTCGACGTGAACCGACATAAGCTCACGGGGGTTTTTTTTTTCTTTTTTTTTTTGAGTAGGGAAAGCTGCTCCCGATACCAGAGCTTGTGCCCTTCCGGCTTACTGCGGACATCGTAGACGGACTGGGGACGGCGGGCACGGAGGGCGTGTTCCGGCGGTGCGCGGAAGAGACGCTCCGGGTCCTCCGCGCCGAGTCGGGGGTGATCACGACCGTACTGGAGGTCTTCAGACACGACCCGCTGCATTCCTGGTGCGCCGCTCTACTCTCAGCATGACGCGGGGCCCCGTTTCTGACACGCGCGCATGCGTCGCGTGGTTGTATTACACACAGGACCGCGAGCGCTATCAAGATCAAGCGCATGCAGGGCCCGAGCGACGGCTCGAATATGAACCTGAACCTGGCGAGCGACGCGGCGGGGCACGGGCCCGGGCTCAGGCTCGGGCTCGGGATCGACATGGCGAGCGACGCGGCGGACGAGAGCGCGGACAGGGCGCTGACGTCCGTGCGCCGGAAGCTGGATCAGTCGCTCAGTATAGAATACACCGTCAACGAGCTCATCACCAGCGCCACCGACCCGACCAACCTATGTCAGATTTTCGTCGGTGAGTATCGCCATGCCACGTTACCTGCGCACGATTAAGACTAAATGGCTGGGTCCCCCTGCAGGCTGGAGTCCCCATTTATGATTTCACATCCCGTTGGACATTTCATATTCTCATCCCCAAGTCACAAAATCTCGTATGTACGTAACGTATGTAGCCTTATCGAACATTTCCGCGCCTTTCGCAGCGTGTTCGAGAACAAGCAAACACATCACTGACCCCACCAATATATGTATTCGTCGGTGAGTATCCTTACCCGGGCACGACTAAGACTAAATGGCAGCGCTGGAGTCCCCATTTATGATTTCTCACATCTCGTTGGACATGCATTCTGCATTCCATTTCATATTCTCAGCCTCAAGCCACACAACTGTCCGTCTCTCTGTCTGTACTGTATGTACTATACGTACGTACGTAGTAGCCTTTATCGAACAATTCCAGCACCTCGCTCGCACTAGCTGTCGTTCGTGCACTGTTCGCGAACAAGCAAGCAAGGTTTACACGGCATGGCAGATTCTAAGCTAACTTCTAGATAACACAAGCGTCCTGACTCCTCGCAGCCACCTAACATCACATCGCATCGCATCGCATCGCATCGCATCACTTCCTTCGATCGCACGACACGACACGATACGACAAGACGCGACAAGACACACTGAGTCAGACACGCGCGGGGGCATACTGTACGCTGGGACACGTCGCGCGCCGGGATATATAACGGACCGTACGGGTAGCAAGCAGCAAGCAATGTGGGAATGTGGGGAATGTCAAGATACGCTCGCAGGCTGGAACAAAGGCGGTGCAAAAAAAAATGCGTAAGGGGGTCGTGAACTTGTAGGTACGTACGTGAGAACGGGAGAGCATGGAACGGAACGCGGCCAAAAAAGCAAAAAGGTGCTGGCAAAAGGTGCTGTCAAAAAGGCGGAGGGGGTGTACGTGCGCCGTGTGTGCGCGCGGGCTGGGGGCGGTCACTTGGACTTTGCCATGTCGCGCGCGGCCTTTATGAGCGGCGCGAGCGTGCGGAGGGGCTCTGAGAGCTTGAAGAACGCGTGCTGCAGCAAGGAGGTACGTCAGCTCCACACACCATGCCACGCCACGCCCGCGCACGTACCTGAAGCAGCTGCGCCGCATCCGGCCGCTTCTCCGCGTCCACCTCGAGACACACCGCGAGGTAGTCCTTGAACGTCGCGGACAGCGCCTCCGGGTTCGCGATCGCGGGCGTGCCGTTCGTCGCGATGAGGTAGAGCGCCTTGAGCGGGGTCTGGTTGAGGTACGGCGGCTCGCCCTCAACCATTTCTGCGACAAGACAGAGATGTCAGCGCGCAGTAAAGGAAAGGAAAATGAAAAGGCGCGCGTGCGCGCGCACCGATGGCCATGATGCCGAGGGACCAGATGTCGACCTTGGGGCCGTACTCCTTGCGCGTGACGACCTCAGGCGCCATCCAGTACGGCGTGCCGACCATTGTCGTGCGCTTCGAGTGCGCCGGGTCGGAGATCTGCGCGCAGAACCCAAAGTCCGCTGTGCGGGGGCGTGTCAGTCAGCATTTAGCACGCTATGAATGATGCGCCAGGGGGACTCACTGAGCTTGATGTCGCCCTGCAGACTCAGCAGCACATTATCGCTCTTAATATCCCTGTGAATCACGCCGTGCCTATGCAGATGCTCCAGCCCCTGCGCCGTCTCGCGGCTCACCGCAGCGATCTGGCCCTCCGTCATGAGGTTCGCGGTGACGACGTCCGTGAGCGAGCCGCCCTCCATGTACTCCATGACGACCCACAGGTCGTTCTTGTGCAGGAAGGAGTCGATGTAGTTGACGATGTTCGGGTGCCGCGACGCGCGCATGACGAGGATCTCGTTGATGATGAGGTCCTTCTTCGGCTGCTTCTCCAGGTCCATCTGCTTGATCGCGACGCTCAGGTTCGTCCCGATCTGGTACGCTGTGTACACGCCGCCCGACGCGCTGCAGCACACACCAGTCCCCACATGACGTCAGACCGACTGGGGAAGAGATGGAAAGAGACGGAGCTGGACGCACCCCTGCCCGATTTTGACGAGGCTCCGGTACAGCCGCGTTGGGTCCGCGTCCGTGCAGATCGCCTGCAGCCGCTTCACGATATCCGTGTCGTTCTGCGTGTTCTTCTTCTCGCGGCGGCGTGGCGTCGCCTGCGGCGCGTGCTTCGCGAGGCTCGCCGCGGCTGCGCTCGGCGGCGGGGGCGGCGCGCGCTCCGGCTTCTCGCGCGCCACGGCTTGCTGCGTCTGCTGCTTGAGCGCGAGGTCGGACGCGGAGGAGCTGGTGGGGGATGGCTTCGCGGCGGGGCCGGCGCCGGGAGGCGGCTTGCCCTGCGCGGACTGAGACTGAGACTGGGACGGGGCGCGGTCGCGCGTGGTGTGCGCGCGGGCGAGGGCGGAGTCGGACTTGGACGCAGCAGGCTTGCCCGCGACAGAGGGAATGCGCTGGGACGTCGTGCGGTCGATGGTGGGGGAGAGGGGCGCGGGGGCGGGCGGTGCGGGGCGGTACGCCTGGGGCGCTGGCACGAGGGCCGGGGTCGGGGCCGGGGCGGAGAGACTGGTCTTTTTCGAGGGTGCTGGGGGCGGGGGACGCTGCGGGGCTGTGAGTAAGTATGGTGGCGCGCTGACGCGGCGGGACACGTACGGGATTTTGGAAGGCGGGGCTCTGGGGGAGGGCGGGCGCGGCACCGGCGACTGCGCCCATGCCCATCTTGTCCCAGACGTCGCCGCGGCCCTCCTGGTAGAACTTGACGATCTCCATGACGGCCTGCGGGTTCTTCTCCTGCTCTGAGCGGGAGATGCCGGACTCCTGGAGGAGCTGTTGCCACTCCTTGGGAAGCCCGGTGAACTCGCCTGTGGACGAGTTGAAGCCGACGTGGGTGAGGTGGACGGGGTCGTATGGTGTGCTGATCTCGGGCTTCTTCGGGGTATGGAGGAACTCTGGAATCATGGAGCCGAGGAAGCCCTTTTTGTTCTTAGGGGGTCCGGTGGCGGCGCGGGCGCGGGACCCGACGGACGAGGTGGAGGTGGAGGGGTCGAGCGGGGGTGTGCCGTACGCCTCGGGGAGTGCGTCGAGCGGGGAGAACGGCTGGGAGGGCGGGGGCTGGTACATGTCGGTCAAGGTCGCGGTGTTCGCGCGGGAGGGGCGGGGCGGGGCGGCGGCGGGGGCGGCGGCGAAGGGGTCGGGCTGGAGGGGCTGGCTCCTGCTGCGGGGGCGGGGCTTGGTGAGGGTGGAGGAGGAGCGCTGGGTGGGAGTGCGTGCGCGGGCGACGGGGGCGGGCGGGGGCGGGGCAGCGCGGGCGGGGACGAGGTCCTCGTAGTCGGGGGCCCAGCTCGCAGCCACTGCGGAGTGCACGTCGGCGTCGGCGAGGAGGTCGTGGTACTCCTGGACGCTCTCGCGCGACGGGCGGTGGTACTCGACGGTGACATGCGCCTTCGACTGGCGGCGGGCGGCGGTGGGGGTCGCAGGGGCGGTGGCGGGGGCGGTGGGGGTCGCACCTGTGTAGTGCGCGTGCGGGTGCCGTATCGAACGGCGGACGGGCGACGCCATGGAAGTCGTTGCGGACGTCGTGTTCTTGCTCTTTGATCGGAGTGTCGGAGTACACAACGGCTGTACGGCGCTCACGTGCTCTCAGCCACCGTCCCCAGGGACACCGCATCGGCCAGCTCCCCCCGGCACATCCCCCAGGAAACCTGCGACCTCCGTAGGCAATCCGCTTCCATTCCCACACAAAGCTACAGCGCCGACACGCACGCACGAAATCTTTCCGTTGCTTGCGTGCAATAATGGTTGAACGTTGACTTTCCGTAACCCTAAAATCCTAAATTCCTTTTCCTAACCTCGGAACAGCGAGCCGGGAGCTAGCCGGCTCGTTGTTCTCATCTGCACCGCCTGTCCGTAATGTCGTTTACTGGTCATCTCGGTTCCTCCATATAATTGGCAAATCAGGCACGTGCTATCTGATTATGGGCGGTACGACGATCATGTGTATATGAGCTTGTGATGGCCATAGATGGGACAGCACGATCTCTCGCGTACATCTCCAATATCCACAGTGGATGCTCCGCCCGCCGCCGCCAACATCCACCCAACCGTTGGGGCAGCATATCCCCCGTACTATGTATCAGCTACAATTTACACGCAAAAATCTTACAGTTTCATAACACGTTGAAAACTCGCACAATCGGGCTTGTTTTACTGTACCATACATTCGAGGCCCTCTGAGCATCACATGTCCACCGTGGGAATGTATCAGGGGAACCCCCTTCCCTCACCTTCATCACCACACAGTCATGAGCCACAAGCAATTCATTGCCATGGCCTGGCAATTAATTGCAGCAAGCTGGCCACCACTGGAGATCAATTGTGACATGGGATGCCATTGGCTACCACTTGCAATGACCTCACAATTGACAGAGGCAGATCACATTACTTGTACCCTGGGTGTGTTAAGACTGTGTATCATACTGAGGTTCGGCTCTACCAGAGCCGAACCAGGATCTCAGAACAGAGGGCTTGGCTGTGGCGATAAAGTGCAAGTGTTATGTATCGGGAATCCCAAGGTTTCGGATCTGAAAGGACAGTCCTTTAATTGTGCCCCCAATGAACTATCTGTCATGACCTGTTTATTCTTGTATCAAGTTACCCCCATTTTCCCTTTCATCCCTCCATCTCTATGTTTGCTCCGTTCACCCTTCACTGGATTCACCAAATGTCCATTTGCTACTCGCATCATTCGCCAGTAGTCATGTCATCAAACAGGATCGACATCCTCTAACCGGTGTGATGGTTGATCACTGGCCCCATCACCTTCCCAATTCAACCCCCTTTGGGCATCCCTATGGCTGGAATGCATTCACAGGATGTCCTATCCGTGGGTCATGTGGGATCAACCCAGCAGATGAAGAGTCTGTGCAGGGTAACATGTATGCAGGTCTGAAGGCGTGTTTTCGTACATAGGTACCTTTATCCTCTTTCCTCCCCACCGTTTCATGTTCGCACTCCTCTTTCATTCTATCGTATATGTGTTTCATCTATTTGTATCCTGACCGCACACCCCCTATCCAAAACAGCAGCCTCTTTCCTATTTGCTGATAACATATGAGCATTCGGTATAAGTAGTTTACATTCACATGTATATCCTGCAGTCACCTGTTTGACTTCAAAGTGCTCATCACCCTCTATAAGGGCAACCTAGGCAGATGCTCTACACTCAAGCGGTGAACTGGTGAAGGGGGATCCAAAGTAAGATAGGGGACTATATACATGACACAGACATACCTGGCTGTCAAGATTGGTTTTTAGGCGTTAATATCGTGTATTAGTGAACACAGCGAATGCCCGAATAACTTGTGCGAATAAGTATGCTGTTCGGTGAATAGATGAACCGATGAATGTTCACAAGGTAAGAGGGTTGCCCGAACGGGGCTCGCCCTATCTACAGTCGTAGCGAAATAGCCCGTGGCACTTGACGATGTAATGTGCAAGGTGTCACGGAAGGGTTGTCTAAGTAGCGACAATCCCTTCGCTGGCGAAGGTGCTCCTTTGGAGCCCTTCGCCAACAGCACAGAAAATGGTTCGAAGGCTAAGGTAACGAAGATGAAGTATGTGAACTCACCAGTGATGCCTAAGTCCTCTGCTGGTCGAAGATAGGAATCTCCAAGAGAAGGCTCAAGACGATGATCACAGCGAGGTCAAGTTTGCACAAGATGGACGACGTATGATAATTGAACTGGAGAATATACATGCGAATGTAAACTACTTATATCGAATGCTCGCAAGGTATTAGCGAATAGGAAAGAGGCCGTCGTGAGTTAGGGCCGGATAGGGGTGTGCAGTCATGATACTAAGTAGATGGAATAAACATACAATAGAGTGAGGGGAGAATGCGAACATGAAACGACGGAGAGTAAAGGGAGCGAAGGCACTTATGGACAAAACCATGTCTTGGGACCCGCATACATGCTACCCTGCACGGACTCTTCGTTTACTGGGTTGATCCCGCATGACCTATGGAAGGGACGTCCTGCGAACACACTTTGGCCATACGAACACCCAATGGGGTTGGATTAAGAAGATGATGGGGTTAATGATGAACCATCATGCCGGGTGAATGGTATCAATCATATTTGATGGCGTGCCTGCTGGCGAAATGCGCAAGCAGTGAATAGCGGTTCGGAGAATGGGGCGGACAGCGAGTAGAGTGGACGTAGAGGGAGAGTGGTCGGGGTGCGGGGAAATCTGGCGAAGATGCTAGGGAGCGACGAGGGGGAACATAGAGGTAGCGCGGTAGGAGAAATAAACCGGTCATGACACTGGCGAAGGGGGATCCAAAGAGAAAACTCTAAGGAACCCCTTCACCACCTAGCTATGACTATAAGTAATCTGCGAGCATGCTAGCCCAATCACCGAATGCCTGGTTACATAAGCAATCACACTAGCGATAACAGGGCTGGACAGATAAGGAAGGAATGATGTTGGAAGGGGTCAGAACAAGAAGGGAAATAAATGGAACACAACACAGAAGGATGCCAAAGGCTAGGAGTGGCTTGGTGGCCCCCAATCACACATCACGATAATCCACACCAGAGATAATGCACATTGTGATAAGGCAGTATGTGATTGGGGTTCCCCTGACATCACCCCCCCTCTAGAATGCAGCAACCTGACACATGAAGGACCACCGGTAGTATAGCGATGCAATTCTGAAAGGTGGCAGCCTCCAAGGAGCAAATGCAATGTGGGGAACCTGAGTGTGAGTGGTAGAAGTCAGCGATGAGATCAGGAGCTAGGACATCACCCTCATTCTCCCATGAGTTCTCTTCATAGCCATACTCCTTCCACTTGATGAGGAACTGCATGCGGTTTGCTTGCATGCAACTGTCTAACACCTGTTTTTCAACATTTGCCCCATCGAAGTATCCTTCAATTGTTTCACGACCAAATTTAATGGTCGTGTTCATCCCATAGTTGATCATCGATCGACTACTGACGCATGCCAATTGCAGTGCAATTGGCTGCTCCAGGGTGAATGTTTTGATGCCTGTGGCACGGGTGAACTTGGGGGATAGCAATACCCCTTCGCTCCTGCTGTCTAGTAGGTAGTGGGCCTTTGTACTGTTGATTTCCAAGTACCCTGAAAGGGTATGGTTTTTGCTACATGGCTGTGCAGGCCGTGTGCGATGTTTGCTCTGATGGTGATACATCAGCTCGGCTGCCTTGTCTGGGGCCGTCGTTCGAGCAGCCATGACCTTGGTTGTCTCATCTACCGGCGTGATCCTAATTGCACTGGATTGGTAGGCAGTTTGATTGTCTGCCATATCCTCATCCCAATCATAGTATTGGGATGGTTCCGGCTCCCAAGCCTATGTCGGCTTGCCATTCCTGTCTTGATCCTCAGCTTCCTGAGGATCACCCACCCCTTTGAAGAGAGGTGTCGATGAGATCTGTCATGACCCATCCATTTCCCTTGCCTTGCTGTCTCTACCTTCCCCCTCATTGCTCCTCCTGCAGGTTCACCTGAGTTTGCCCTTCCCTTCCACCACGCCTCCTCAATATTCACTCTATTCGCTCTTTGCCCCATTCGCCGAACGGCCATTTGCTGCTCGTATCATTTGCCAGCAGGTATGCCATCAAACACGATCAACATCCTCTACCCGGCGTGATGGTTCATCACTGGCCCCATCATCTTCCCAACCCAACCCCTTTAGGTGTTGGTATGGCCGGAATGCATTCGTGGGGCGTCCTACCTGTAGGTTGTGTGGTATCAACCCAGCAGATGAAGAGCCAGTGCAGGGTAGCGTATATGCAGGTCCCAAGGCGTGTTTTCGTACATAAGTACCTTCATCCCCTTTCCTCCCTGTCATTTCATGTTCGCACTCCTCTTTCATTCTATTGTATCTGTGTTTCATCTATTTGTATCATGACTGTGCACCCCTATCCAACCCTGACTCCAGACAGCCTCTTTCCTATTCGCTGATATCATACGTGCATTCAATATAAGTAGTTTCCATTCGCATGTATATTCCCCAGTTCAATTATCATATGTCCATCTTGTGCAAAACTTGACCTCACTGTGATAATCGTCTTGAGCCCTCTCCTGTAGATTCCTATCTTCGACCAGAGGAGGACTTAAGCACCACTGTTGAGTTTTCATACTTCACCTTCATTACCTTAGCCTTCGAACTATTATCTGCGCTGTTGGCAAAGGGCTCCGAAGGAGCACCTTCGCTGGTGAAAGGATTATTGCTACTTAAACAACCTTTCTGTGACACCTTGCATGTTACATCATCAAGTGCCACGGGCTACTTCGCTACGACTGTAGATAGGGTGAGCTCCGTTCGGGCAGCCCGCTTATCTTCTGAACATTTATTGGCTCACCTTATTCTCCGAATGGCAACCCTTTGCACAAGTTATTCGGGCATTTGCTGTGTTCACTAATACACAATATTAACGCCTAAAAACTAATCTTGACAAGATCCTCCAGATCCCAATCGTCATCTTGCCATACAGCTGCTGTCCATACCTTTGGCTTCAGGCGTGGGCAGTTCGCCTTGATGTGACCTGTCTGGCCACATTCAAAGCAGCTTGCGCTGCTGTGCACGTTCTGTGGCCAGTCTGGGGGACCGCCAGATGGCTTTTGCAGGAAGCCCCGCTTCACCGAGCTCCCCAACAACTGAGGTGGTTTCATCTCAGGCAGACAGCCTGATTGCGGCGGCCTTGTTGCCATAGGCCGTCGGATGGGGTTGTTTGCCTGGAAGGCAGCGGGCTTGTTAAAGCCCGACTGTGTAATCAGCTTGCTTGTCGCAAGCCATGATGTCATGGCCATTATGGCCATGGTTTCTGCCTGGCACATCCCTTGATTGTACCGGGATGCTTCTTTGATCATACAGGCAGCTTCAAAGAGCTGCTCTATCGAGCTGGACTTGGCATTGTAACCCTTTTTGAGGACTTCATTGCACAGCATATCGCACAATGCTGACATGAACCGTCTCCAGAGTGTGTATTTGTTGGGCAGCTGTATCATCCGCACTGAGTATTTCATCAGCTCATTCAGCATCTCCTGAATGGTTTTCGTGCCTTGCATGACCGCGTCGAACTTATTTGACATGTGGTGATATGTTAGGGTGTGCATGACTCTCTTCTGCAACCCTTGCATTGCCATTTCCAAGGTCTATTCACGGACCTGACGATCGAAATGCTGGACGTTTCGGATGAACCATTCTTGGGCCTCGCCTGTTAGGCGAGTGCCCAGGTAATCTACCTGCATCTGCACGGTGGTTGGCCCTAATAGGCAATTCATCTTGAGCCATCTCAAGATGCCAGCTATGAATCCCTCAAATTCTTCGAGGTCTGAACCTCCAGTGTACGGCTCAGGGTGCGCCAGCTTTACACCGGCCTTCATGAGCATGGACTTTTCTGGGTCCGTGTCCGCGGCATCCGCGAGCGCTACATGGATCATCTGTGTGATGCCATCGTATGGCTCCTGCGGGCCCTCGATCTGGTTCGGGATGCCTTGACTGAAGGTCAAGGCAATGGACCTTTCACGCAGCTGCACAGCTGTGCATGGTGTGGCAGTGTCTATCTGCTCACTGCTGCACGGGGATTGATGTCGGGTATCCCCGGTCAATCCTGTGTTCTGGACCTGTAGTCTTCTCAAAAGAGCGGTGCATGCCTGTCTGGCTTCCTGAACAACATGTTCTTGCTGTTTGTTTGGCAGCTGGGCAGTCTGCGCTTGATTCACAGCCTCTTTGGCATGCTGCTTGCACAGCTCCAGGGCACACATATGGCGACAGGCGGCTTGCACCTCTTTCCGTTGCCGGTGTTCTACCTTGAGCTCCAGGCTCACAGCCGTGTCTTCAGAGTCAATCTCTGAGGCCACCTGCTCACAGATCACCTGTTGGATGGTTTTGCCATCCTTCGCTGGGGCCGTATAGGCCCCTCGGTTCCTTGGTTCATTTCTGAACCGTACATCCTGCATGGACGGGATAGTCGGCGGCAGCATTCATCACCAGTCATGTGCCTCGTGCTCCTCCTCAGCTGCACTTTCACGCCCACTGTCTGTCGCTCAGTGCAAGCCTTAATGGTGGTGGCCTTCATTCTTGTCCTCAAGAGACTGTAGTGTCGCTCTCACGCCGGCAATCTCTGTATTGCTCTGGTGCACGTCCATGTGGGACTCAGTCAGCGAGGCCCATAGATCCACGAGTGACTTTGCTAGTCTGTGTGCTGTCATGACTATGCCGGCAATTCCATCTGCCATGTTTTCCAGCTTGCGGCCTATCTGCTCATTCCTCGCATTGGTGTGTCCAATTCGCTGGGTAGCTTCCTGCAGCTAGTTATTCAGCCACACTGTTACCATTGTTTCATCAGCGGTGTTTGTCCTTGAGCACTCTTTCAACTGGAGCTTGAGTATTCTGAGTCCTGACTGTCATCAGGTGCTCGTCGTTTTTGATGTTGTTCCTTTGGAGGAACAGTGGTTATCCGATCCTTCAGCTGGGGGGCTGCGTCGTGGTTCTTTACTTGTCGCAATGTCCAGTCAGATGCCAAGCCTTCATTGTTGGTTGAAAGTGATTTGGCTCAATCTTTGCCCTTGTCAAGAGGTGGGGGCAAGCAGGATGGGGGTCCTGACTTGTGCCCATCCTGTTCGTCTGCTTCATCCACGCTTGGTGACACGTGGTCAAAGGTGTCTATGTCCCCTGGTGCTAGGATGGGTGCAGTGAGGCCTATGAATTTACTGTCTTCTACTTCCTCGGGCTCTGAGCCTAAGGTAGCATCAGCTGTGGTATCACTAGGCTGTGCCGGGGTTTTGTTGCGCAAACTACTTGATCACGTTGTTTGACTGGGTGGGTACATCACAGGTGCACAGTCGAATGTTGTATGCTGCACTACATTCATTTTCTCACAATTTTCTAATGGTCAGCACAGCGATCTTGTCTAAATACTGCAGGAACCACTCTTCAACTGTTTGCTGGACAAACAGTTGCTGGAAGTTCAAAAAGTGTAAGATGTGTGGCTTATCACTTGTGTTATCACAAGGTAGTAGAACTTGACCAATCTGTGGTGATTCTAATATGACGTAGTGACGGTTTACAAGTAAGGTTAAGCTGGGGAATTGTAAAGGATGTCGATCTTAGGACCTTGTATCACAAGGGCGCGACAGAACTTGACCAATGAGTTGTTGGGTGCATTTATGCTCCTGCACCAAAATCAAGCATAATATATTCAATTTGTTGTATGATTTTTCAATCTCTTCTCACATTGTTCTTGTACCATGCATCCATTTCTTTGATAATTTTCGAAGTTTTCTAGTTACTCTCTACCCCTCCATTCCACTTTGT
Source organism: Gautieria morchelliformis (assembly GCA_015179125.1). NCBI lineage: Eukaryota > Fungi > Basidiomycota > Agaricomycetes > Gomphales > Gomphaceae > Gautieria > Gautieria morchelliformis. Next base: position 2,382 of record WHVA01000577.1, on the reverse strand, counting down.
TATTTCTATTTTCACAGGCGGCTGCACTGTGAGGGCAATACTAATGACGAAGCCACAACCAAAGATACTCAAGGAGATAAGAGCCGATACTAGGACAATGACCAACTGTGTAGTGGGTATCCTCAGTTTATAACTCTACCAACGATAGATACATGGGGACTTGCCTGTGTAGTGGGTATCCTCAGAGATCAAGCTGAGGAAACGCCACCACACGGGCTACAGTCTTATAGCGCTGGCAAGGCTTACATAATAGGGGAGATGGAAACTTGTAGAAGGTTATGGAAGGTGACGGAATGTGACATGTGACGGAAGGTTATGGAAACTGACGGAAGGTAATGGAAACTCATGGAAGGAAATAGAAACTTGTGGAAGGAAATGCATGAACCCTGACATCACCCCCCTCTCAATGCTTGTCGTCCCGACAAGCACAGCTGCCACCTAGCCCTCAACATCCACCGAGACATCGTTTCCAAGTATGCCACAGGCGGGACCACCATCTCTCCTGGCCCTTCCCTTCCTGGTAACGCAGGTCAATGATGAGCTCAGGGGGATTGGGGTCCATGGGCAAGTGCGGCCCTCGGAACCTTGCTCGACGTATTCGCTCTCCTGCCATGTTACGGAAACGTTGCCCCACCCAGCCTTCGAAAGTGTAGGGAGTTCCACAAGGGGGGGTTCCATCGTTGAGGAAGACAGGGTCGCCGACGTAGTACGTGTTCTCTCGTCTGTGTCGGGGTCTGAGGAATGCGAGTGCAGGGCGAGTGGATGCCTGACTCTCCGCTGGTGTGAGGTCCTCAGAGCTGACGGACCACTTTGAAGACCATGCGACGTCGAGATCACGGCAGTCAAGCATCCTTTGTAGCTTGGCTTCACTGGCTGCTCTGGATGACGAGAAGCCGGAGAAGTGCAGGAGGGTGGGATCGACACGTGACATGTTTGGCAGGTCGGAGAGGTTTTGGGTGAAGCTGGGGAGGGCAACAAGCTCAATGGCGGGCGAGGACATGGTTGATGGATGTGGTGGGGTCGATGCAGTGGAAGTGAGCGGTCACAGGTGGAGAGGGGATATATAGCTTATCGGAATGAATTGGTTAGGCGGAGGCCGATATCGCTTATCTTTGGGGTTCTGGACCCTTGACATCATAAGTAGAAGCCCTGCCTGCTGTCCAGTCGAAGAGAGTTTGCCTGGAAGGTTCTGTGAAGTTCTGAAATCTCTGGAAGGGGAGGGACATATATGTGGCTGCTGAGATACGCTGAGGTGCCTCTGGGTTCTGCCGGTGAAATTCTTTAACGAGTCGCTTTGTCCCAGAGACATCTTTCGCTGGTAGCCAGAGATCGTCGGCAGCTCCATAGCCCTTCCAGCGCACGAGATACTCCAACCTTCCACGGAACATCCTGCTGTCTAGAATCCTTTCAACTTCATATTCTTCGGCTCCATCCCGTATGATGGGGGGGGTGGTGGAGGGGCATGACGTTCAAGGATTGGGTCATCTTCATATGGCCGAAGCAGGACGACAGAGAACACTGGATGTGTGCGACCAAAGGATGTAGGAAGATTTAGACCATAGGCATTTCGTGAGACCACCTTATTAACAGTGTAGGGGCCTAGCCACTTGTGGTCTAGCTTCTTCATTTGGCGAGTGGTTGTGATGTTTTGTGCATTGAGCCAGACCTTGTCACCAAGCTTATAAACTGGGGCTGCTTTATGGTGCACGTCATAGAAGCGTGCCATGTCCTCTGCTGCCTTGGACAGGGCCGAACGAGCTTCTCTTGTGGCCGCTTCCATCCGTGTTGTGAACTCATCCAGGGCCTCGAGTCGAGTTTCCCGGACTGGTTCCAGTCCCAGCCTTGGATGTTGGCCACTGTCCAACATGAAGGGTGTAGTCTGGGTTGAGGCATGGGTTCGGTTGTTATAGGCAAACTCGGCCAAGGATATCCATTCAAACCAATCATCCTGACGCTGGTTGAGAATAGTCGAAGGTATTGCTCAATCTCCTGATTAACCCTTTCAGTCTGTCCATCAGTTTGGGGGTGATAAGCAGTAGAGGCAGCGACTTTGACACCAAGAAGTTTGTTCAGTTCACGCATGAACTGGGAGATGAACTGTGTGCCTCGATCACTGATGATTTCTTCAGGGAGCCCATGAAGTTTCCAAACATGATCACGGAAGAGTCGGGCAACTCCCACCGAAGTTACATCTGAAGTGGTGGGAATGACATGTGCACGCTTTGAGAGGCGATCGACAACAACAAGGAGAGCATCATAGCCATGACTGGTAGGCAGTTCTACAATCAAGTCAACAGACATAACCTGCCATCTACGGTCTGGGATACGGTTTGGTAGAAGCTTGCCAATGGGAGAAGCAGGGAAGGTTTTTGTCCGGTTGCA